>JAPFBL010001017.1:0-43766 GCA_026182355.1 Hermatobates lingyangjiaoensis | reverse complement strand
TATATATATATATATATATAATATATATATAAAAAATTCAATAATATACAACCGTTGGATAGAATAGGTTAAATGAATCGAGATTCGGTCAATTTTCCAGGATCAAAAATCAAACTCTCAATGCCGACGTTTCGGTTTTATTTAAAACCTTTTTCATAGGCCTACAAACAAAGGATGACAAGAAATCATATATAAACATCAACATATAACTAACATCAAAATGGAATATTACAGTTGTGAAAAAACAAAAATATACCTGCCTTCTAATAAGAAACAGATGTACCCTATACCCCCACCCATGTCCATTCCATTTCCAGTCAGTCTTATTCAGAGGCACTCATCCTTAGGTTCGTACTTTCCGCCTTATTTTATATTATATTAATTTTCGTTCTTATTTACTTTGTACTATAGATAACTCTCTGGTGTCATTGTATTTTTTAGTTAATGCCTGAGGAAGAACACTACGTGTTCGAAACGCGTTGTTTATATCATTAAATTTTTATATGTGGAGACCATTTCATTAGATTTTTACCCTACAATAAGTAAATACCACATAATAATGGATTGCACTACGTTAGAATCTACAATATATGAAATAGTTTTGAAACCCTTGAAAATATGATTGTTTGTCCTAACATGGTGTAATAAGTAGCCAAGCCCTTTGCAAATGATAGGATAAAGGGTTCCACCCTCTTTGCAACAGATCTATTTTTAGCATCAACCAAAGTGTTGTTTCTCCGAAATGAACATTGTTTTGTAGTGGGGTGGTTGGCCTTCCCAAAGCCCCTGTTGTTTACCAGAACTATAACTTATAACTCTCAACTTTTCTTTTCAACTTTTTTTTTTTTACTCACTCACTCACTCTTCTAAAGTCTTGTTGGGAATCATACGTTAGTGGAAAAGAGAAAGATGAAGTGTGATTTATTACCGATGTGATGGTAGCAGGTTTTTGTGATGATTCATTAAGTGAAAATGCCAGTCATGTTTCGCTAGTTACAGAAACCGTAAGAACATTTTAGGATCACACCGTATTTTACATATTTATCCTATTCGAAAAATACTTATTTACAAGGGAGCCAGGTTAGGAGCTAACCAGGAGCTCAGTGGTTAGCGTGCTCGCCTCTGAATTGGTGGGTTTTTTAAAATACTCTTATACTATACTCTATACAATACTCTATTATACTATACTGAAAACTCGGGGGGCCAGGTTAACTAAGTGGTTAGCGTGCTCGCCTTTGAACTGGTGGGTTTATTAAATATACTCTATTATACTATACTGAAAGCTTAGGGGCCATGTTAACTAAGTGGTTAGCGTGCTCGCCTTTGAACTGGTGGGTTTTTTAAATATGCTCTATTATACTATACTGAAAGCTTAGGGGCCATGTTAACTAAGTGGTTAGCGTGCTCGCCTTTGATCTGGTGGGTTTTTTAAATATGCTCTATTATACTATACTGAAAGCTTAGGGGCCAGGTTACCTCAGTGGTTAGCGTGCTCGCGTTTGAACTGGTGAGTTTTTTAAATATACTCTATTATACTATACTGAAAGCTTTGGGGCCAGGTTAACTCAGTGGTTAGCGTGCTCGCCTCTGAATTGATGAGTTTTTTAAATATACTCTATTATACCATACTGAAAGCTTGGGGGCCAGGTTAACTCAGTGGTTAGCGTGCTCGCCTCTGAACTGGTGGGTTTTTTAAATATGCTATATTATACTATATTATATACTATATTATACTATACTGACAACTGGGGAGGGGGGGGGCAGGTCAACTGTTGTTAGCGTGCTCGCCTCTGAACTGGTAGGTTTTTAAATATACTCTATACTATATTATACTATACTGACAACTTGGGGGGGGGGGTGGGGGCAGGTTAACTAAGTGGTTAGAGTGCTCGCCTCTAAACTGGTGGGTTTTTTAAATATACTCTATTATACTATACTCTATACCAGGGCTTCTTAAACTGGTGGGTTTTTTTAAATATAGTATATTATACTATATTCTATACTATAGTATACTATACTGACAACTGGGGGGGGGGGCAGGTCAACTGTGGTAGCGCACTGGTTCAGGGACGGTTGGGTCTCCAACCGTCTCTGAACCAGTGCGCTTGGTTTCCCTCTCTTATCTCTCCTGAAGGCTGTTCAAACCGAAAATTAGAGACTGTAAGTGTGTTCTTTTGATTTCTCTATGTTTCTTTGTCTATATTGAACTATATATATAAAGATTTCACATAAACACGTGAAATAACAATCAATGATCAAACCACAATAAGAAATGGGAAAACAAGACTAAGATCTTTCAACCGTAACAAGCGGTCTTCGTCAGAGTCAAAAACCCAACTGAGTCAAGAGTCAGTTTGGTTTTTGATTCTGACGAAGACCGCTTGTTACGGTTGAATGATCTTAGTCTTGTTTTCCCATTTCTTATTGTGGTTTGATCATATATATATATATATATATATATATATATATATATATTTGGTTAACAATAGTTGACACTAGGAGACTTGCCCTAATTCCCAGCAGAGCGACCTGTGACGGCATGACCTTGACAAGCAGGTGTGTCCCGTCTGGCTGCCGTGCCAACTCATCCCCCCCTCTCTCCAAAACTAACCAGTCATCTCGCGCCCTTTGTCGCTTGTCAAGTGCTCCACCAGCCAACTATCCGTCTTTATATACATATATATATATATATATATATAAACAACTCATCTTGAACATCTGTGCGCTTGTATATTATATTCAGTGTTATGGATAATTAAAAAGGGAACAACAACAACAAAATGAAAAAAAAATCTGCAAATTATTATATAGTTTAAAGTGAATAGTTTATTGGAAAACACTTTAGATTTCTTAAAATAACTTTTAATTAATGCCATCATTCTGACCCTTTAGAAGTTTATTTTCATAAAACTTTTTTTTTTCATTCTAATGATGATTTTGCATATTACTTCAACAAATTATCAAAGTAATTAATCATTTTATCTTGTATATTTTATATTATAAAACATTATGTATATAATTCACAAAAGAGGTTCTTGAGGATTTTAGTCATCTAAAACATACAACTCCTGATTATTATATGCCGACTTTTTGTCAAAAGTTTTTTGGCATTTTCAAAGCTAAAAAAAAACAATTGATTAGTACAAATGTGTATTTATTAGACACAAATGTGTCTTGCTTTACTTATGTCGTAAATAAATTGTATTTTAGTCTTGAAAATGCCATCAACTTTTGGCAAAACGTCGGCATATAATCAGGAGTTGTATGTTTATGACCAAAATCCTCAAGAACCCTTTATTGTGAATTAGAAATATCAGTGGTCGAGAATCTATATCAATATTATATATATATTATTTATATATATTATATATTATATATATATATATATATATATATATATGAAAAAGACGAGCCAATCCCTGTTACGTATTACTTTGGGCACTTCTTATTGTTGAGGCTGAGGCGGCCGAGCAGACGGAGTGTGCTAAGGAGAAACGTGTTTAACGAAAAAACACCCACAACCAATAAGAAGTGCCCAAAGTAATACGTAACAGGGATTCGCTCGTCTTTTTCAATATCTAATCTGGCATTCAACATATATATTATATATATATATATATATATATATATATATATATATATATATAATATTGATATAGATTCTGGACCATATAAATATATATATATTATATATATATAGCTGTGTTCTGTAATCGGGATTCGGTCAATTTTCTAGGATAGAAAATCAAACTCTCGTTGCCAACGTTTCGGTTTTATTTAAAACCTTTTTCATAGGCATCTTCTCCACACACTCTTCTTATAGCCTCTAAAAACCCATATTTCTTCTTATATAAACCCAAATATACGTATTATTGAATCTGCTATATATATATATTTTGATTTATATAAGAAGAAATATGGGTCACTTAATATATTTCACTTAATTAAACGAAACACGATCAAAACTGGAGACAATACGAGTTCAAAATTCAAGATGGGTAACACACAGAGTAAGGAAACACACTTACAGACTCAAATTTTCGAGTAATCTGTCTTCATGAGAAAAGAGAAAGGGAGACTAAGCACGTTGTAGACGCAACGGCAAGTAACCCAAACTAACTGTATGGGTTACTTGCCGTTGCGTCTACAACGTGCTTAGTCTCCCTTTCTCTTTTCTCCTGAAGACAGATTACTCGAAAATTTGAGTCTGTAAGTGTGTTGTAAATTTGAGTCTGTAAGTGTGTTGTATATTTGAGTCTGTAAATGTTGGTTATGCCAACACTGACAACCCCAAACCTGGCTGTTAACCTTTTATTAACGTGTTCTTAACCTTTTGTTAACCTGTTCATTTATTGTTTATTATTGCAATGTGATTTTAAGTATGAGATTAATTTGTTAAGTGTAGTTTTAATTGTGTTTGCTGAAAATGGTGGATGTAACACCGAAACATGTCCAATAATAAATTAAAAAATTATGGTGATTTAATTTTTAAGTTGAGCTCTGAATTAAACAAAAAAATTTTGTAATTAAAAAAAAAATAAGACGAAATTGAACCAAGTGGAAACAGACATCCAGTTTTTAAAAGCATGAATATATATATATATATATATATATATATATATATATATATTAGTATACTTAGGTAGCAGTCCTTCGGATATACATGCTTTGTTGAACACGACAGAGTAGTTCCTGTCTATAAGCTTCTTCTCAAGACCTTCGATTTCCCTAAAAACAGCTTTTTCTTTTGTTAGAACAACGGTTGAGGTGGTCAGCAATTACATTTGCTGGTGGTGAGGTGGTGGTATTACATTACAAATTATTTTTCTTTGTAAAATAATTTGTAATGTAATACTTAGTTTTTTCTGTTTCAAAATTCATACTTTTGCCTATGAAAAAGGTTTTAAAATAAAGACCGAAACGTTGGTAATGAGAGTTTAATTTGAACCTCAAGAAGTGACCGAGTCACGATAAACTTTAGTTTTGTTTCTATTCCACGGTCGATACTTTTATCAATATATATATATATATATATATATATATAAGTTGGGTTTTTGACTCTGACGAAGACCGCTTGTTACGGTTAAAAGATCTTAGTCTTGTTTTTCCATTTCTTATTGTGGTTTGATCATTGATTGTTATTTCACGTGTTTATATGAAATATTGTTATATAAATATATATATATATATACATAATCACAATTTTCTTGTCTTGATCATATATATTCAACACTATTTTTCTTTATCAAGGTTTGGTTTTGCTGAAAACAGTAAAAAAACAACGATTATGTCAACGTTTCGTGTATATTTGTAGACATCTTCAGGGCTACATCAATGCAGAAATTCAATAGAGTAACATGAACAAAGTATATAAGTCACATTATTTATATATTTGCATAAATTAGTTATTTGTAAGTAATATTCGTTAAATTAGTTAACGATATTAGTTAAATTTATAACTAATATATTTAACTAATGTTAATAATTTTTTCTTATGTATATTTTTTAATTTCTATAATTAATTTTCAAATTCATATAGTCCTGAAGATGCTTACATATATGGACAAAACTTTGGTTTAAAGGGTTTTTTATTATTTCACGTTGGATCAAACCTCTATAAAGAAAAACAGTGATGAATATGTGTGTGGTTCAGATAAGAAAGCATTGAATGTGTTTATATTTATATTTATAAGAAAACTGAAATCTTAAATAATTTCTAAAACTAACAATAAATGTTAGTTTTACAGCCCAATGTAAATTTGTGAGGAAATTGGAGCAGACCAGCTTTAAAGTTGACCCTCTGCGCTTCTGGAGGATGGTCTCCGGACTTCCTGTTCTTTACTAGGGGAGAATCATTGAAGCTCTATCAATCATTGATAACCTATCTCCCCTATTGAAATAGGGGAGAATCATTGAAGCTCTATAAATGATTGATAACCTATCTCCCCTATTGAAATAGGGGAGAATCATTGAAGCTCTATCAATGATTGATAACCTATCTCCCCTATTGAAATAGGGGAGAATCATTGAAGCTCTATCAATGATTGATAACCTATCTCCCCTATTGAAATAGGGGAGAATCATTGAAGCTCTATCAATGATTGATAACCTATCTCCCCTATTGAAATAGGGGAGAATCATTGAAGCTCTATCAATGATTGATAATATATCTCCCCTATTGAAATAGGGGAGAATCATTGAAGCACTATCAATGATTGATAATCTATCTCCCCTATTGAAATAGGGGAGAATCATTGAAGCTCTATCAATGATTGATAACCTATCTCCCCTATTGAAATAGGGGAGAATCATTGAAGCTCTATCAATGATTGATAACCTATCTCCCCTATTGAAATAGGGGAGAATCATTGAAGCTGTATCAATGATTGATAACCTATCTCCCCTATTGAAATAGGGGAGAATCATTGAAGCTCTATCAATGATTGATAACCTATCTTCCCTATTGAAATAGGGGAGAATCATTGAAGCTCTATAAATGATTGATAACCTATCTCCCCTATTGAAATAGGGGAGAATCATTGAAGCTCTATAAATGATTGATAACCTATCTCCCCTATTGAAATAGGGGAGAATCATTGAAGCTCTATCAATGATTGATAACCTATCTCCCCTATTGAAATAGGGGAGAATCATTGAAGCTCTATCAATGATTGATAACCTATCTCCCCTATTGAAATAGGGGAGAATCATTGAAGCTCTATCAATGATTGATAACCTATCTCCCCTATTGAAATAGGGGAGAATCATTGAAGCTCTATTAATGATTGATAACCTATCTCCCCTATTGAAATAGGGGAGAATCATTGAAGCTCTATGAATGATTGATAACCTATCTCCCCTATTGAAATAGGGGAGAATCATTGAAGCTCTATCAATGATTGATAACCTATCTCCCCTATTGAAATAGGGGAGAATCATTGAAGCTCTATCAATGATTGATAACCTATCTCCCCTATTGAAATAGGGGAGAATCATTGAAGCTCTATCAATGATTGATAACCTATCTCCCCTATTGAAATAGGGGAGAATCATTGAAGCTCTATTAATGATTGATAACCTATCTCCCCTATTGAAATAGGGGAGAATCATTGAAGCTCTATCAATGATTGATAACCTATCTCCCCTATTGAAATAGGGGAGAATCATTGAAGCTCTATCAATGATTGGTAACCTATCTCCCCTATTGAAATAGGGGAGAATCATTGAAGCTCTATCAATGATTGATAACCTATCTCCCCTATTGAAATAGGGGAGAATCATTGAAGCTCTATCAATGATTGATTACCTATCTCCCCTATTGAAATAGGGGAGAATCATTGAAGCTCTATCGATGGTATTTTGTCCGCTCCGGCAGAGCAGCGTATACCGGAGTAAGGCTATTTACTCAAGGAGGTCGCCTCAATACTCTTGAGGCTTCGTTCTTAATACTGTTGTAACCACTGTATCATCCATCCTTCGTCACGGATCGCATAACACCTTGGCTTAAGGCTGGGATAAGAGAAGAGGATTTGAGAAGTTGGAAAGATTATGAAATGAAGGTGGTCAGGTCCAGCCACTGATCACCTTCTTCTCCTCTTTAGTTTGTCCCTGCATATAGCAGGTTCACAGGGTAGCCTCGCAAAGGCCGAAAGTCAGAGTTGAGTGCTAGAGGCTATTAGAGGCGCTTAGTCACTCCATTACTACCCCCTCTAGTCTTTAGGTTTAAATCAATCACTGGGGGAAATATCGAGTACCCGAATAGTCCATAGGTTATTGTTTTTTGTTACTTTCTTTTTGTGTACTACGTAAGGTATTGATACGTGAGTCAATTATATTTGATAATTATTGATTCATTATCAGAAAACGTAGATAATGCGCTACGTAGTATCGTGTACCTGTTTTGATTTGTAGTCATGTTTCTCGGCCTTTCGGCCCAATCCATGAACAAAGCAATTACAGATCGATGCTTTTTTACGTGAGACCCTTTAGCCACATGAGAGGACACACCACATTCCTCAGAGGAGGGATGCGACCGAGCCCGCTCATACGCCCAAGGTGGACCTCGCGGAGGCGGGTCCCACGACACCACATCATGCCAAAAAAAAAAAAGCCTCCGTGACGTAGTATCGTGTACCTGCCTCCGCGACGTAGTATCGTGTACCTGCCTCCGCGATGTAGTATCGTGTACCTGCCTCCGCGACGTGGTATCGTGTTCCCGCCTCCGCGATGTAGTATTGTGTTCTCGCCTCCGCGACGTAGTATCGTGTACCCGCCTCCGCGACGTAATATTGTGTACCTGCCTCCGCGATGTAGTATTGTGTTCTCGCCTCCGCGATGTAGTATCGTGTACCTGCCTCCGCGACGTGGTATCGTGTTCCCGCCTCCGCGATGTAGTATTGTATTCTCGCCTCCGCGACGTAGTATCGTGTACCCGCCTCCGCGACGTAATATTGTGTACCTGCCTCCGCGAAGTAGTATCGTGTACCTACCTCCGTGACGTAGTATCGTGTACCTGCCTCCGCGACATAGTATCGTATTCCCGCCTCAGCGACATAGTATCGTGTACCTGCCTCTGCGACGTAGAATTGTGATCCCGCCTTCGCGACGTAATATCGTGTACCTGCCTCCGCGACGTAGTATCGTGTGCCCGCCTCCGCGACTTAGTATCGTGTACCTGCCTCCGCGACATAGTATCGTATTCCCGCCTCCGCGACTTAGTATCGTGTACCCGCCTCCGCGACGTAGTATTGTACACCTGCCTCCGCGACTTAGTATCGTGTACCTGCCTCCGCGACGTAATATCGTGTACCTGCTTCCGCGACGTAGTATTGTGTACCTGCCTCCGCGACTTAGTATCGTGTACTCGCCTCCACGACTTAGTATCGTGTACCTGCCTCCACGACGTAGTATCGTGTACCTGCCTCCGCGACGTAGTATCGTGTTCCCTCCTCCGCGACTTAGTATCGTGTTCCCACCTCCGCGAGGCCCACCTTGGACACCCTACATTTTGTTCGACCGAGGTTGACTAAAGTAGTAAACTTTTTTAACGTCTCCCTGTCTTGATTTAAGGGATATAACGTAATAGACTTAAGTGCACTCAATCAAAATCAGTCATGTCGTCTAATAGTATATCATCAGCTGATGATATTGTTCAAGTGAAATCTTGAACATTATATAAATTTAACTGAAAATTTATTTCTATTTGTCCTTTCTTATTTCATTTTTTCTTTTTTTGATGAAAATAGTTAATCCGGGTATAATTGGATTTTGATCTGACCTGGGAGTCGTTAGTTCTGAGTCACTGTCACCCCATAGCTTTAGCATATCTCCTCCATAGTCTATGAGAGGGAAAAGAAAAAAATATATATATAAAAAAAAGGGTCCTTCCATTGAATTAATGAGAATTACTATACATTATGAAGACCTTACCTTTCAAGGAATAATCTCTTGAAAAAAGATAAAAAACGTGTTAAAACTAAATGTGTTTCCATTATTTAATATATTTAAGATATAAGTCCATGTTTGTAAAATTTATATTATATATATATAAAACAAGATTTCACATAAACACGTGAAATAACAATCATTGATCAAACGAAAATATGAAATGGGGAAAAAAGACAAAGATCTTTCAACCACAACAAGCGGTCTTCGTCAGAGTCAAAAACTCAACTGACTCAGTTGGTTTTTTGACTCTGACGAAGACCGCTTGTTACGGTTGAAAGAGCTTAGTCTTGGTTTTATATATATATATATATATATATATATATATAACATGATTTGTTTTCTTGACCCAATATTTATTGATGTAATTTTTTTGAGGGTTGAGGTCAAATGATTTTAAAGAATACTTTAAAGCCCTGAGATGACATAAATATATGTCGAAACGTCGGCAAAAGGACTAGTTTAAAATCATTGGACCTCAACCCTCAAAAAAAATTACATCATATATATATATATATATATATATATATCTGTGTTCTATCTTTTTTTTTAATTGGTTTTTAATTTGGTTTTTATTTAAAAGTCCGCTGGACAGTTTTATTTAATTATATATATATATATATAAAATAAAATAAATTCAAAACGAAGGAAACACACAGAAAGACACAGACATAACTCACATCGATATTTCAACCATCGTCGTCATCAGGAGGTGCGAAGAGCGAAGAGTCCCGCAGGAAGACAGGGCGGTACTCAAAGTCCGCTGGACCGTTTCTTTTAATTGTATATATATATATAGGGGTGGCTGTGTTTGTATGTTTATCTGTATAAATATACAAAAATTGGACATAAAGTATAGAATGTTTACATTTTTTGTTTACGTGGTTCTTAATTTCCGTATTTACGTCATTTATAGAAATAAAGGAAAAAGGTCTTTTTGGTTATTGAAAATTTTGTTTTCTTTGTATTTTTGAGAAAACTTCTTTCTCAAGAATATATATATATGGATTAATTTACCACAATGAAACAAATTTGGAAACAATGCTCTAAATTTGTTTCATTGTGGTAAATTAATCCATATATTACATCGTGTTATTTTGATTATTATTCATATATATATATATATATATATATATATATATAGTTCACACAAGAAAGAGAAAAACAAATAAAGACACACACAAAAGACTCACAACGATATTTCGACAGTCGTCGTCATCGGGCAGAAGTAGTCCCTTTGAGTAGCTTCAGCTATATATATAGCTATTCAGCTATATATATATATATATATCAGTTCACAAACGAAGAAAAGCAACACACAGAGAAAGAGACACACTTACAAACTCAAATTTTCGGATTTCAAATCATCCGAAAATTTGAGTTTGTAAGTGTGTCTCTTTCTCTATGTGTTGTTTTTCTTCGTTTGTGAACTGATTTGCGTCCAGTTTGGATCGTTTTTTCGAATTTATGTGGATATATATACTAATATATATATATGTATATATATTAGTATATTTATGATCAGACCTCCTTTTTAACAGACTTCATTAAATACATATAATTGTGATTTCTGATTATAATGGTTTTCTAATGATTTCATGAAGTAGCAGATTATCAAAAAGTTGAATATTGACGTAAACCAATCCAATTATTTCTATTTGTCCTAGTAATTTTTTTTTTTTTTTTTTTTTTGATAACCTACAATCCTACGTTTGTCATAATCGAGATGAACTTAACTCTAAACGACATAAGGCTGAACCTACGTTTTAGCAAAAAATCTTTTAATAGATTAGTTTAAGGTTATTCTTTCTATATTTTTAGCAATGACTATTAATTATTTATTAATTTATTAAATCAAATTATTGACTTTAATTACTGGAAATGGAATAATTAATATTAAATTGAAATTATTTCATCCAAGGTTAGCTTTAAAAAGCTATAGGCAGAGTCTGATGAGGGGGACATTAAATGAATCGTAAAATGTTTAACTGACTTGAAATCATAAAATTTGAAGAATCCTTGAGCACTTAATGCAGTTGTAATGAATAGGAGAATAACCTTGAAAGGGTATTTTAAGAATACAACTGTTTTAATGTTAAATTTAAAATAAGATCAAAAAAAAAAAGATAGGAGTATATTATTAATGATTTATGTAAAAATGGAAGTTAAGGATTATTTTTTTTTTGATTTGGAGCATATTAACTATGGGTGAGATGTATTACATGTTATTTTGGATTATTTTGGATAGTCACCTATCCAAGAAATAATCTTGCTCGAAGTTGCTTAACTTCAGTGATTTAGTCAGAACTGTCATAGTCGTTTTCGACATGGCTGCAAATGTTGATCGTAGAAATGTCTTTTATTGGCAACCTAAAGTGGTGTCACCCATCCAACTGGCAAGCTAGGTCAATGTTGCTTCACTTCTATAATATAGTCAGAACTCGTATATTCATGATCAACAATGATATGACCGTTGATTAGGAAACTATATGTTGTTGCCAATCTAATGTTGGTCACCCATCCAACTGGTAAGCAAACTCGACGATGTTTAACTTTCGTGATCTCGTCGGAACTGTTATAGTCGTTTTTGAGAAGGCTGCGGATGTTTATGATAGAACAGTATTTTGTTGGTAACCTAAAGTCGTGTCACCCATCCAAATGGCAGGGAAGCTCAATGTTGCTTAACTTCAGTGATCTAGTCAAAACTGATATACTCATGATCAACAAGGATATGATCTTCCATTATGACAGTTTATGTTGTTGCCAATCTAACGTGGGTCACCCATCCAACTGGTAAGCAAACTCGACGATGTTTAACTTCCGTGATTTAGTCAGAACTGTTATAGTCGTTTTTGAGAAGGCTGCGGATGTTTATGATAGAACTGTATTTTGTTGGTAACCTAAAGTCGTGTCACCCATCCAAATGGCAGGGAAGCTCAATGTTGCTTCACTTCTGTGATCTAAAGTCAACAACAGTGTGACATGTTCATTCAAAACCGTCTTCAGGAGAGATAAGAGAGGCCAACGACCAACGACCAACGAATATTACCATGCACAACAGTGCATGTCATAAATAGCAGTTCCGGACCAGAGGCCAACTACTGCTAGATTCTCATCCTGCTGTTTTTGTTAGGTCAGTAAACAATGTCAAGAATGGAGGAGTCAGTCAGTCAGTAAGGGAATGTGTCGTCTTCGTGGTCGTTTCGTCTTCAGGCTTTGCATTCTCTGAGATACACTGTATACTTTTGGAGTCATGTGGTCATCATTTTTAGTTTAAGTAGGAAACTTTGAGGATCGTGGGATTAGGAAGGGTTGAGAGTAGGATTTAGTTCCCGAACAAGGAGATTTGGATGGGTGGAAAGTTTTTTTGTCTTCATTACTGGCAAGTCGACTAATGTAGCAATCAATTGATTCCAAACTCAAATCATGTTGAATATCAACATTTCTGGCGTATCATGGAGCCCTAGCTATAAGGCAGGCACATTTATTCTGTACTATTTGGATGCATTTCTTGTTTGTTAAGAGAGGGGAAACCAAACGCACTGATAGAGAGACGGTTGAAGAACAATAATGTTGCCACGTACGCGCCCGGGTCAAAGAGAATAAGTTAGACAAGGAATCAATTTAAGATTAAATTAGGAAATATGAAAACACAATAATAAATAAAAGTTACGTATTTTTTTTCTTTCTTATCCCCTTAAAATGCCGCTCCCTGGCATGTGTCCCTTCCACCACAACTTCTACCACTTAAAAAACAGTATTACCCACATAAAAACAATTACGACCCTAAAATCTCATTTTGGTATACATTTTCAGATTTTTTATTAGCTTTTTATTATTTTAATTTTTTTTTCTATTTTTTATTTTAAAATGCGCCGCCCCTCCCTTGCTATTTCTACTTAATAAATATTAATTAATGAAGTAAGCGACATAACGTCATGTGTTGTTTCTAGACGTCTCTGTTTATTACTTCTACGTAAAATATATTTTATATAATATAGATGTGGAGCTGTAGGACTCGTGTCTGAGAGAGGTCAACCTTGAGCGCTTTGCTAAGTCTGACACGTTCTCATCTTACTTACAATGTATTCTGCTGCCATTAAAGAGAGCTAGGAACTAATCGCGTTAATTATTGCTATTAACGCGTTAATTTTTTTATACGAAATAATTATTTGTTTAAAAATTCATAGTAACTCGGTTGATTTGAATCAAAGTTGACAAACTATTCAGTTACGCACTATAATATAATAAATTAATATAGTCTAACCACCGCACACATACACACACACGCACGCACCACACACACACACACACACACACACACACACACACACGGACGCACAAATACGTTAACAAGTTTCTTATATTCACCAGTCAACATCAATACATTAATAATTAAGACTGGGAATTAATCGCGTTACTAATCGCGATTAATGCGTTAATTTTGTATACTATTAATTTTTTTTATTGTCGATTAAAAAAAAATAATTGTAACTCGGTTGATTTTAATCAGGGTTGCCAAACCATTGAATCACACACTATAATATAATAAATTAATATAGCCTAAAAGTAGCCTACAGGCAAAGTGTAGTATTATCTACTACTGGTACAGACAGACGGACACTAAGATTCGGTTAGACTGGACTCTGCTACAGAATTTGACAAATAATATCGCAAATTCAATGTCTTCTATTAACCCTGTCAGTCCCGCTAAACGCACGTCATAAATATCGTAAAAAAACACGCGAAAACACTCGATTCTGCTAATTTTGCAGGCTTTTTCACTCTTATGATCTCCGAGACTACTTAACAGATATCAAAGCGGTTTTCACTGCTAAAATTCCATTTTTTTCTCTTTATAACATATTAGAAAATGACACAAGTCTATTTCAAATAATTAATAATATATTTTATTATTTTATTTTTACTTTTTATGTTATAATATATTTATTTATATGATATATATATATTTATATATAATATATAATATAATTTATATATATAACATAATATATCGATTTTGATGCATGTGGTGCCTTCAGTTGGAGCATGCTGTTCTCTGACAAAAAAAAAATATATATATATATCAATGCTCAAACCACAATTTAGGTTTTTGACTCTGACGAAGACCGCTTGTTACGGTTGAAAGATCTGAGTCTTGTTTTCCCATTTCTTATTGTGGTTTGACCATTGATCGTTGTTTCACGTGTTTATGTGAAATCTTTTTATATATATATATATATATATATTATAAATATAATAATATGTTAATCGATAAAAATATTTCACATAAACACGTGAAATAACAATCAATGATCAAACCACAATAAGAAATGGGAAAACAAGACTAAGATCTTTCAACCGTAACAAGCGTTCTCGTCAGAATCATAAACCCAACTGTTTTTTTAACCCAAATCGATACTTTTACCAATACTTTATATATATATATTTTTCTAAAAAATGTATGCCAATTTCATGCTTGGTTACCTTTTTTGAGAGTTTCTCTAATTTCGTACAAGCTCTTCTCAGTTCCTCGGGGAATAAAAAAAAATCACTTGGCCCAAACTTTTCTTTTCATAACTACACATTCTAACACTAGTTATATCTATTGATAAAAGTATCGACCGTGGAATAGAAACAAAACTATAGTTTATCGGGACTCGGTCAGTTTCACCAACTGAGCGAGTCCCGATAAACTATAGTTTTGTTTCTATTCCACGGTCGATACTTTTATCAATATTTATATAATTTGGGAAAATAACTGACCGAGTCTCGATAAACTATAGTTTTGTTACTATTTATATCTAACACTATTTAAGAACTAACTAAATATTATTTTCAATAAAACAACGACATGTTTCGGTCTCGTAGACCATCATCAGGCTAAGCTTACGACTAAAGTATAGGGTGTATTACAATGTATATATTAAAATTATATATATATAAAGTTTGGATAAAAGTGTCGACTGTGAAATAGAAACAAAATTAAAGTTTATTATGAGTCGGTCAGTTCTTCAGGTAAAATTAAACTCTCACAGCCATCAGGCTTTAATTTGAACTTGAAGAACTTACAGTCCTGATGAACTTTAATTTTATATATATATATATAAAATTAAAGTAAAATATATATTAAAGTAAAATAAAGTAATATATATATAATATATATACAATTAAAAGAAACGTTCCACCGGACTTTTTTAAATAAAATAAATTCAAAACGAGGGAAACACACAGAAAGACACAGACATAACTTACATCGAAATATCGATGTGAGTAATGTCGTGTCCTTCTGTGTGTTTCCTTCGTTTTGAATTTATATATATATATATATATATATATATATATATATATATATATATATATATATTGTAAACAGGAAAACGATCCAAAAGGACAACAAACGTTTCACGATGAATCACAAACACAGAACTAAGGAACAAACACACTTACTGTCTCTTACAGTCTCCAACCGTCGCTTCACAAGTGCGCTAGGTGTCCCTTTCTCAACTCTCCAGATGACGGTTCAACCGAAAATTAGAGATAGTAAGTGTGTTTGTTCCTTAGTTCTGTGTTTGTGATTTATCGTGAAACGTTTATATATATATATGTATATCAATGATCAAACCACAATAAGAAATGGGAAAACAAGACTAAGATCTTTCAACTGTAACAAGCGGTCTTCGTCAGAGTCAAAAACCCAACTGATATACTCATATACAAAATTAAGCGGGTTGTTGACTCTGACGAAGACCGCTGGTTAAGGTTGAAAGATCTTAGTCTTGTTTTCTCATTTCTTATTGCGGTTTGATCATTGATTGTTATTTCACGTGTTTATGTGAAATCTTTTTATATATGTATATATATATATATATAATATATATAAGTACAAAGAGCCTGGGTACAACATCAATAATTACCGCATGAGAAGGTCGCATAAATTATTCCTGTTCTTTGGAACCACTTATATAAATCTATTAAACTGTGTTTACGATGTGTTTAGTGATATTTTTTTGTGTTTTTTGTTGGATTTTAGAAGAAGTGGGATGATGACCTGTTTATTTCAAGAGATGGTAATGGTGTGTTTAACAAGAGGAGGCCACTATGGTGTTAGTTAATAATCACATAAAGCCAGAAGAATATTTCTTTTCCCTCTCTGTTTTATTAATTGATTAGCCTGACTAAGCACCTATACAAGGATAACCATTTGCTTGTACCGCCTTCCCTCTCCCCCCCCCCCCATCCCACCCCCACTCTCCTTGTTCACCTTCCAGAATCCATTTAACATCCATATAAGCTTGTCAGTGCTTCTACGTCTTTCACCATAGAAAAAAAAGGAAAAAAACTTTGAACAAAAAAAAAATGTTTTTAGATTTTCGAATTCTATTATTCTTCTATATAATAAAAATAATAATAATATGAGTGCTATTGTTCGATTTGGTGTCGGTTTTTGGAGATTCTATCTCTTCGCTTCTGCCAGACTTTTTATGAATACAACAACAACTTGGTTTCGACTTCTGCTTCTCAGGTAAATAAAAATAAATAAATAATATTTTTGTTTTTGTTTAAAACTTTTTTTTTTTTTAATATTAAAACTATAATATAGTGTCTTACTTTGTATACTGCTGCTAAATCTGTCGAACTGGTTTCAGTTGTCACCCATCTTCAACAAGAACTTCTTCTTAGTTCTTGTTGAAGATGGGTGACACCTGAAACCGGTCTGAAAGCTTCAACAGCAGTGTACGAGGTAAAATGTTATATTATAGTTTTAATATTAATAATACTAACCTCTGTGGTAATGACGAAATGCATGAGATCTTTTATTTATTCCTACTAGAACTGTTATCTATTACTTTTTCGAATGTTTATGATTCAACATATATATATATATATATAAATGAAAAAAGACGACAAATGGAAGAAGCGAGAAAACTTACTTTTTCTCGCTTCTTCTATTTGTTGTCTTTTTTCATTTAGATATCTGTCCGGTTTGGACCGTTTTAATATTTTGATTTATATATATATATATATAAAGCTTTCACATAAACACGTGAAATAACAATCAATGATCAAACAACAATAAGAAATGGGAAAACAAGACTAAGATCTTTCAACCGTAACAAGCGGTCTTCATCAGAGTCAAAAACCCAAACTCTGACGGGTTTTTGACTCTGACGAAGACCGCTTGTTACGGTTGAGAGATCTTGGTCTTGTTTTCCCATTTCTTATTGTGGTTTGATCATATATATATATATATATATATTATATATATATAAAAAGCTTTGACATAAACACGTGAAATAACAATCAATGATCAAACCACAATTAGAAATGGGAAAACAAGACTTAAGATCTTTCAACCGTAACAAGCGGTCTTCGTCAGAGTCAAAAACCCAGTCAGTTGGGTTTTTGACTCTGACGAAGACCGCTTGTTACGGTTGAAAGGTCTTAGTCTTGTTTTCCCATTTCTTATTGTAGTTTGATCATTGATTGTTGTTTCACGTGTTTTTGTGAACTCTTTTTATATATATTTATATACTAAATAATTACAATAAACACGTGATGAAAACTAATGAACGTATAAGCCACAAGGAAAAAGTAAAAAACACAGAAAATATGCTCTAATATGAAAAAAACACAGAGCATATCTTCTGTGTTTTTTACTTTTCCTTGTGGCTTATACGTTCATATATATATATATATATATTAGTGGAATCTCGCTAGTACGAGTGCCTCATTGTATATGAACAGCCATTCGTAAGAATTTTTTTTTTCTCGTACGAGTAAAACTTCGTCTTCCTTACGCCTAGATGGACTCCGTTTTAAAAATTTAGTAGATGAATAAAACTATGATTATTTCTTACCTTTATTTTTATTATTCATATTATACGTGTAGTGTTCTTTATTTTTTTGAATTGCACCTTTTTTGTTAAAAAAAAAAAATTAAATTAAAAACATGCATTTTGGGGATGGAAGGGATTGTTTTATTTTCATATTAATTTCAGTGCGAAAAATTGCTTCCATTTTTTGAATTTTTTCTTTATTCCGCTTCCTTGTTTACCTTTATAAATCAAATTATTTTTTGTTTTAACTTAATTTCTCTTATTTATATATATTTTTTTTTTTTTTTTTATTTAGGTTGATAAGTTCGTCTACTTGGACATTTCGACATTATCACTGTCTTCTATCCTTTTATATTTAACCCTGCTTTTTTTTTCTTTTAAATTTATTTCCTCGTTTTTTTTTTTTTGGTTTCTATCTTATTCAACGAGTTAAAAAACTTCGTAGTATGAGCGACTGTATTCCTCACGTCCTAGATGAAGTCCGTTTTAAGTTTATTAGATTAATAAAAACTATGATTATTTCTTGCCTTCATTATTATTATTATTATTATTATTATTCATATTACATGTTGAGTATTTTTTTTTATTTTTTCGAATTGCACCTTTTTTGTTAAAAAAAAAATAAACATTAAAAACATGCATTTTGCGGATGGAAGGGATTATTTATTTTCATATTAATTTTAATGCGAAAAATACTTATTATTTATTAATAATAATGATTTATTAATATTAATATATTAATATTAACAATATTAATATTAATAATAATTAAATTATTAATATTAATATTAATAATTTATTAATAATTAATAATTACGCATTAAAATATGTAATTATTTGTTTCATAATACGAGTTCGGTTTGGGTACGAATTAAACTCGTGGTGCGATGTTCTATTGAAATTGGATAAATTATGTAAGAAACAGATACAAGTCAAATATGGGGGACTTATTTAACAATATATTTTAATTTTTTGAATAAATTATAAATATATTATATATAAACAATTTTTTTTTAATATCTAGGGGGAATAAAAGGTTAATAGTAAAACAGGTATTATTTTTTTTATGTTTTCTTTAAATAACGATTGATTGATTTAAATATAATATTTTTGATTGTAAGAATGCATGTGTTGTTTATTTTGAAATGCCATCACAACGATGGACAGTATTAAAGGTGAGAATATTCGTGTGTGTGTGTTGTGTGTGTTATATTTGAAAGGACAGGTCTGTGTTTTTCGATTATTGGCAAAGTCTAACACCATCAGTGTTGTGATATAAATAACCCAAAAGGCTTTGCTTTCTGTTCTTATTCCGTTTTTTCTTTTTTTTGCTTTGTCATAGTAGAGTCTACGCGATGCCATATGTGTTTAATCAAAAAATATTACCATCCTATCTTACTATACTCTTTATAGCAAAGGTCTTCAATCGATGGTTGAACCCGCGAAATGCCTAAACAAGGGTCCCGAAATGTTTTTAAATAGAAAATAAAGGACTAAATTAAATAAATTTGTTATTTATTATTAATACATCACAGCAATTTCATTAAAGTTACTATTGATACAATTTATTTTAATTTTCTCCTTTTTTATTTGTTGTTCATTTTATTTTTTTTCTCACTAAAGGGTCGTTAATAAATTCTGGCGTCAAAAATGGCTCGCGATGTAAAAAAAGTTGAAGATCCCTGCTCTATAGGTCTATAGTACGGTGAAATGAAGTATTTTTGTCTTTTGTAACTTAATTTTTTGTGATAATATCTTCTGTTAAACTACAAGTCATGTATGGTTAAAAACATGATACTCAAAATGATTGTGTCCTTTATGCAAACTTTACAAACCTCTTATGAGACTTCTAGATTCTAATTACGTATGAATACTATCAGACATACTCGTATATAATATATATATATATATATGATCAAACCACAATAAGAAATGGGAAAACAAAACTAAGATCTTTCAACCGTAACAAGCGGTCTTCGTCAGAGTCAAAAACCCAACTGTATATATATTTATATATATATATATATAAAGATTTCACATAAACACGTGAAATAAGAATCAATGATCAAACCACAATATAGTCTTGTTTTCCCATTTGATATTGTGATTTGATCATATATATATATATTATATATATATATGCTATCAGACATATATATATAGTTCAATATAGACAAAGAAACATAGAGAAATCAGAAGAACACACTTACAGTCTCTAATTTTCGGTTGAACCGTCTTCAGGAGAGATAAAGGAGGGAAACCAAGCTCACTGGTGCAGAGACGGTTGGAGACCCAACCGTCGGTTGGGTTTCCAACCGTTCTCCAACCGTCTCTGTACCAGTGCGCTTGGTTTCCCTCCATTATCTCTCCTGAAGATGGTTCAACCGAAAATTAAAGACTGTAAGTTTGTGTTTATAAACTCTAAAGAATAATGTACGATGTAGGAGTACTAAAGAAGAGAAACTACTAAACAGTGATGTACTTATGCATACTCTACATGCATAATAGCGATGTACTTGGGTACAGTTATAAGCACTAAAGTATAGTGACCGAGGTACTAAAGAAAATGATAAAAATGATTATAAGATGTAAAAACGCTGACGATCTAGCTGACGATATAGTTTCTCTGATTACATTCTATGAAAGGCTTATGATCAGCTTATGTTTTATGATTCAATAAAAACCTCCATAACAGCTCTCTCTTATGAAAGAAACATAGATTAACTTAGTAATGTATGAGTATAAATGCAGTTAGGAGTTGTGTTGAACTAAAAAAAAACACATATATATTAGAATAAATACATATGAACTTACAAGGGGACTTACAATGCACCTGATAGCTGGAGTTCCAAAAGACCTAATTTGCAAGTTCACCAGGGTCAGGTTATAGATATACAATAAATAGAAAAACACCCTTTTCGGTTTCTAATTTTCTGTTTAAACATTACCAGTGAAGTGAGAGGCACACCAAAGAGCATTTGCCAAACGACTGTTGAAGACCCAAACATCTCCTCCTGCTTTAACTGGCCTTGGGTCTTATTTCCCTAAAATAGTTAACCGAAAATTAGAAATGTATTATTTTTTATTTAGTTTACATTTTTTTTAGTTTAAAGGTTTCCCGATAATTTATAAACTAAAACCATTATGAAAAAAAAACAATAAACTTTCCTTAAAAAGGGCAAGTTTAAAAATTAATGAGTTAAATCAGTTGGGTTTTTGCTAAACCTTTTTTTGAAAAATTTACTTTTTAATTTTTAAAGGGGATTTACATATATATTCACTGTTATGTGAAACTTTAATAATATATTATAATAAATTAATACCTTTTGTTCTATTTTGTTTCCCATTACCGGAAGGGTTGAGAGGGGGATTGCCCGTTAACCCTTCCCTCGTGTTTGTAATTTGGTTCTTCTCTGTTTATTAACCGGTTTAATTTGGGTGTCTTTTTGTTATCAACTTTTTGGTTTAAAGATTTCCGAAGGAATTTGAATTCGCAAACCCAAATATTGAAAAAGGAAAAAAGTAAGGCCTAACTCAACCTAAAAGGGGCCATAAAAACCAACGAGGTTTTAACCCGGGAGGACCTTGCCGGTATGAAAGATTTAAGTCTTTTTCATTTTTTATTATTTATATAATTTATTAGTTTTTTGAAACTTTAATATTTTTTTTGAGTTTATTGGGGTTTTGGTCTAATTCAAGGGAGGGTTTATAGGCCAAAACCTCAATAAATTTTTTTTTATTTTATTTTTAACAAAACATGGAATGAGAAACCATTTAAGTCCTTAATTTTCTTAACCTTTTTTGTAAGGCCCCGGGCGCCTGGTTTGGAGAAAGGTTAAGCATCTTGATCCAAAGGGTGGGTTTCCCTGCTTAACCCCAAAACTTAAACCGAAAAAACCTGTAAGGGCTTCAATTTCCTCTAGTTGTTTATAGAACAATTTCGCCCACCGAATTTCCAACTAAAAAAAAAATAATAAAAGATAATACAATATTTATATATTAAAAAACAACACAAAAAATAAAAAGAACACAAGAATAATAACTTATTTCGAATTTTTCGAATTGGTGCTTAGGAAGACATGAATAGAGACCCCAAGTGAAGAACGTCCCAATCAAAAATTAATAATATATATATATATATATAATATAAAAACACTAATAAATTCTCGACGTGTGACAGATATACAACTAAAAAATGATTGATCGGATGGGTCAGTTTCTTCCCTTTCAATTCAAACTCTCATTGCCGACGTTTCGATTTTATTTAAAATCTTTTTCCAAAGGCCTACAAACAGAGGAAAACAAGAATTTTAATACGTACATTTATTCTGTCATTGTTATCCTAAATACTCAAGATTGTATTTAATTTTTCATAGTGTACTTCTTTTGTTTGTGTTTTTAAAAAAAAAAAAAAAAAAATGTACGTATTAAAATTCTTGTTTTCCTCTGTTTGTAGGCCTTTGGAAAAAGATTTTAAATAAAATCGAAACGTCGGCAATGAGAGTTTGAATTGAAAGTGGAAGAAACTGACCGCATCCCGATCAATCATTTTTTAGTTGTTTTTATATATATATATATATATATATATTAAATGTGGAATTTTAATTTATATATATATTTTAATAATATATAAAATTAAAAAGTGGAAAAAAACTGACCCAACCCGAACAATCATTTTTAGTTGAAAATTATATATTGTTTAAAAGTTTATCGACCGTGGATAGAAACAAAAATATAGTTTTATTGGGACCTGGTCCAAGAACCTGACAGAGTCCCGATAAACTATAGTTTGTGTATATTATATATATATATATATATATAATTTAAACCCAATAGGAAAGGGGGAACAAGAAAGGAATACCAGAATCATTCATATTTTGAAC
Organism: Hermatobates lingyangjiaoensis; assembly: GCA_026182355.1. Lineage (NCBI taxonomy): Eukaryota > Metazoa > Arthropoda > Insecta > Hemiptera > Hermatobatidae > Hermatobates > Hermatobates lingyangjiaoensis. The sequence goes on along the minus strand of JAPFBL010001017.1, from coordinate 20,599 downwards.
CGCCGTATGGGAGGTCGGTATGGTTGAGGCCCTACTAGACATTGAGTAAATAAACAGTTTTTAAATACTTCGCACTTCTTCCGATGACGACGGATGTCGAAATATCGAAGTGAGTTCTGTAGTGTCTTTCTGTGTTCTTTTCTATGTGTTAAGTGTTTATTGTCCACACGGACCTTTCATTTTATTCGAAGTATATATATATATATATATATATATATATATATATATATATATATATATATATATATATATAGGGAAAGCCGAATACGTTGAAGGGATGTGGGCGGGCTGAAGTTGTTTTGCTATAGGGTGAAGGTTTAGTGACCTAGAGGGTCATTGCTACTATTTTGAACTGCCGTAAGGGGGTCGGTAGGGGGTGATTGTTAGGCCCTACTAGACATTGAGTACAACTAAACAGTTTTAATACTTTGTCACTATTTTCTCATCCTTAATATATGTTTATGGCTTCTTTTTCTGAATCAATATAGCTTCTGTTATTTATATTCGATATTGAAAATAATAACAATTTTAATATCAATAATTAAGATAATTAGTGCAATTAAGAAAAATTGTATTGAAAAGTATATTCGTGCCGATCTTTTAGGATCAGTAATCCTAATTTAGGATTAGGAATCCTCTTTCAAATGCTTATATTATTTCTCGTGTATTTGCGTCTTTTTTTGAAATTTTGAATCGTAATATTATTAAAATAATTGAAATTTTTGTGAGTACTATTATTGAGATTGCTATTTTTATTATTAAATTATCTTATATAAGATCTGTTAATTAGATGTTAGCTATAATTTTTATATAATAAATTATCTAACTCATCAATAAATTGAAATCTATAGGAATATTGGTTTAGCTTCTCGACCACTGATATTTCAAATTCACCGAAGGGGTTCTTGAGGATTTTGGTCGTAAACATACAAGTCCTGATTATAAGCCGACGTTTCGCCAAAAGTTGTTTGGAATTCTCAATGGTAAAAAACAACAATTTATTAACGACATAAGTAAAGCAAGATAAATACATCCACGGATACCAACCAACAGAAAAAAAACCAAACGAACAAAAAATTCAGTAACAAGAGAACAACAGAAGGTTCATAAAATACGTAGTGTTATTATTCATTATTTAAAAACAGACATTTGTTGTTTAAATTTAATTACTTATTATTAATTATTCAGATAAGCACACTATTACAAAACTAATTCTGGGAGGATACCTCTATACAGAGCATTAAAAACTTATACAAGTCTTAAACAAGCATTCCATACGAGATATAGCACTGAAGCAACTTACGAACAAATTCATCCTACGACGTTTGAAACGTATCTCGTTCGTAAGTTGGGAAGCGTCTGTATTTGCCTCTGGACTGGTAAGTCCGTGGTTCGATCCCCAACTGGCCCTCGATTTATTTACGCGTGAAGTGAATAAATCTGAGTACGTCGTCCCTTGGAGAGGACGTTAAGCCGTCGGTTCTGAGCCTGTACGATGTCAGTTAGGTTTGGTTAGGTTGCAGTGGTAGTCCCACAAGGGAACACACGTAGGCCGAGCATTGGCCCTTTGTGATACCACACAATGAAGATTGATTCTACAGTGGGAGTACTAAATTTTGCCCTAACTCAAGTGTATTTAGAGTAGGGATTCTTTAATGAGTACCTGACATCGTACAGGCTCGGGACCGACGGTTTAACGTCCTTCTCCGAGGGACGACGCGCTCAGATTTATTCACCTCGAATAAATCGTGGGCCAGGTGAGGATCGAACCCCGGTCCCATCAGTTCAGAGACGAGAACGTAACCACTGAGCTAGCCTGGCCCCCACGATGTCAGTTACTCCGTAAACATCCCTACTCGAAATGATTTAATGAAAAATTTAGGAATCTCAATATAGAATCTGTAGAATTATTGATCAAACGGCTGACGGTATCACCCGAAAGGGGATCGGTTTAAACAATAAAAAAAACTGACTACGTAAACAAATATAATAAAACTATCAACACTAAAATAATAATTTTGAAAAATTTAAAATACATTTTTTTTTAAGTTGCAAATATTACAGTTGATAAATCCGTTTTCAAAACAGTATTCTTTACAAACCCTTAAAACGCCCCCCCCTCACCCCCGCCTAAAAATTTGTTTAGGAAACAGTATTACATACATGAATCATAAAAATAGTATTGACCTTAAAAATATATTTTAGTATAAAATTTCAGTTTTGTTGGTGTCTTCAATTGTTGATTAGTTTCAGATTTTTCAAAATCCCCCCCCCTCCCCCGGCACGTGCCGCCTAGGGTGGACCCCCCCCCCTCTTGCTACGTCATTGTGCAGACTTTTAAACAACGAAATGTTTATTTTGTAACAAGGTCATTGACCTTGGTGGAGAATCAACTAATGGAGTCATCGAGAGAGAGAGAGAGAGAGAGTGAGTGAGAGATCAATCGTTTTGCTGGGGGATGAAAACAGAGTTAAAAACAAAACCGGGCGCTCTTGATAATATTTAAATCAATGAATGTTTGCAACTGTCAATGACCTTGACCAAGGGAGGTTTTTTTTCTTTTTCGAAAGATAAACCATCAGATAAAAACAGTAGAAAAACGACTTTTTTTTCAGAATTGTATTCATGTTTATTTCGATGTAATTAAAAAGATGTTTAAAAAATTTAGTATAGTTTTTATCAAAAATTAAAAAAATAAAAATAGTATTTTCTATACACGCATTGAAGTTTAAGTTAGGTTAGTTTACAGTGGTTGTCATTGTAGAAAACACCTTGTGTTTTCCAGAAACGACTTTCTGGAATTTTGAAGGTTAATAGATTATCAACGTAAATTTTTTATATATATATATTATAAAAAGTAGAGTAGATATACATATATATGAGTAGCAGTTTGTTTCTCAACGCGAGTACTTCGCACTTCTTCCCGATGACGACGGATGTCGAAATATCGAAGTGAGTTCTGTAGTGTCTTTCTGTGTTCTTTTCTCTGTGTTAAAGTGCTAATATATATATATATAAATATATATATATATATATATATATATATATACAATTAAAATAAGCAGTGACACATAAACAGAAACACAACAAAGACTCACTTTTCAATATTTCGACCGCCATTACGGTCGAAATATTGAAAAGTGAGTCTTTGTTGTGTTTCTGTTTATGTATCACTGCTTATTTTAATTGTTATTTGTCCTGCCGGACCGTTTTTCGTTTATCATGGTATATATATATATATATATATAAAGGCCGCTTGTTACGATCCAAAGATCTTTGTCTCTATTTTTCCCGTTTCATATTGTGGTTTCATCGTTGATTGTTATTTCACGTGTTTATGTGAAATCTTTTTATACTACCTTGTAAAGAAGTTGGAGGGGGTGGACGAATGGCATTGTGGGAAATGATTTAGCGAGAGAGGTGGCTAAGAATGATGAAAACCCTTGGTCTAGTATAATCAATCGCTAGAAAGAACAAAAATTGTAGATATTTTCATAAAAAAAAAACTACGATCAAGTACCTATAATAAAGTTTCAAAATCTATTGAAATGTTAAATTATTATTCTTTTTTTTTTTTTTAAATTATCGTTATATTTTTCATACTTCAAACTAAAAGGAATAGAGGTCAAAGTGACTTACTATCTGACTCCATAAACAAATGCTTCAATGACCCAGTCACCATATTTGTTTGAAAAGTAATAGAAGAAAAAAAAAAACAAAGAAAAGAAATTGAAAAGAATGAAAAGAAGTAGGTTAGATTCAAGATCAACAAACAGTAAGACAATTTATTATAGTTTTGTTTCGAAATATAATTTTTTTTTTATAAAAGAAAAGTTAAATTTCATTTATGGAATGTATAAATTTGTAATAAGGTGAGAAACATGTTCATTGTTTTGTTAGAAGATAGGTTAGGCAGTGGTGACGTACTTTAATCTGGACTGGTGGGTTCAGGGTTCAATACCCGCTGTGGTCCATGATTTTAGTTAAACCGTAGGACGCTTTACTTGTACGATGTGATATGCAGTCTAAATACACTTGAGTTTGGCAAAATTTAGAACTGTAGTTATAGAAAAGTTCATTGTGTGGTATCAAAAAAAGGGTCAATTTTAGATGGGTAGGGTAGCCTAATGGTAATGTGCTCGCCTTTGGACTGGTAGATCCGGAGTTCAATACCCACTATTTTTTTTTTTTTTTTGTTTAAACCGATCCCCTAGCGGGTGATGACGTCAGCTGTTTACCGGCTTTTTGTTTGGTAAGTGATTCTACAGATTCTACATTGGGAGTCCTAAATTTTGCCTAACTCAAGTCCATTTCGAATAGGTATCTTTAACGAGTACCTGACATCGTGCAGGCTCGGGTGCCGACGGTTTAAAGCAGTGGTTCTCAACGGGGTCCACAGAGGATTACTGGGGGTCCATGGGGAAAGCAGTATTCTGAAGGTCCATGACTCGCGGTTAGAGCTCTATGTTAAGTTTAAATGAATTTATCAGCAAAATAAACCAAAGCGTAGTAAGCTTTGGCCGTACAATATTCACACATAATTAAAATATAAGGCCTAATATCCTCGTCAGTATGTTAAAATGTTCCAATGTTTTAAAATTTTCTATTGCACTCTTCTTTATGGTACATTCAAAATTGATTCTGTTACAATTTATTTCATGGTCCTATATAAAATATTAATAAAGAAATATTTTGTTATTGTTTTAAAAACATGTTTGTATTTCGGCATGCGTTGTAGATTTAATGAAATTATTTCATAATTAATGATATTCATTTACCTAAAAACAAATATTTATTTATAAATTTGTATAATTATGTTTTTTAAGTATCCGGGGGGAGTGGGGGTCCACAAGTAGCTTTTAGGGGTCCACAAGCAAACAAAGGTTGAGAACCCCTGATTTAAAGCCTCTCCGAAAGGCTACATACTTAGATTTATTCACCTCCTGCATGAATAAATCGAGGGCCAGGTGGGGATCGAACCCCGGACTACCAACCCAGAGTCGAATACGTTAACCACTGAGCTAACTTCCGTCTGTATTCCGTGGGGTAGCTAAAAAGGGTACGGCTTAGAAAACATCGATCTGCTTTGCTTTGTTCGATGTTATTGCCGGATGGCTAAAAGGTGCATAGTAATGAATCAAAACAGGTTTAACGTCCGTACGATCCGTAGTCTTTGTCCTTTCAAGGGAATATTCCCAGTACCTTGAGGGTTTAACGTAAGTTGTGCTCGTTCTGTATGTTTATTTATATGTCCTGTGTCCTTAAGTTTAAACTACCGATAAGGGAATATCGAGTACCTTGTCGGGCATTATATTAGTTTTTATTCTTTTAGTATTCAGTGTTTCTTAGTTATAAGTTAATTTAGTTTCCACCTCAAATTTGTTGAGGGAATATTTTAGTACCTTGAGGCGTAGTGATAAGTTGAGTTAGTCTTGATTGTGTATTTATATGTCTTCGTTATATGTGTTCTTTAGTTAATGTGCAACCGATAAGGGAATTTTGAGTACCTTATCGGTAATCATCTCCGCATGTTACCTGGGCTTTAGTTTGTCTATTACTCGTGGCCTAGGTACCGTTTTGCGGAGTAACTGTCAGAATTCGTGCTTAGCATTGCGTTGCCCGCCCTCGCGAGGTCCACCTCGGGCACCTCCCCGGGGACAACTCAACAAACCATAGAAAAACTTTTACCGATGGTTCCAGCAAAAGTGCTGAGCTTCTTGGAGGCGTTGAAGCTAACTGCTGGGGTACTTTAGTACAGAAGAGGGGAAAGTACAATAGTTTTTAAGACGCTATAGTTTGAGTGCTATAGTCACACTCAAATAATAAAAATAAAAAACTCAATGGTGCCAATATATGCCTAAATTTCCTACCTAGGTTAGGTTAGGTTGCAGTGGCAGTTCCACAAGGGAACACACGTAGGCCGAGCATTGGCCCTTTGTGATACCACACAATGAAGATTGATTCTACAGTGGGAGTCCTAAATTTTGCCTAACTCAAGTGTATTTAGAGTAGGGATCTTTAACGAGTACCTGACATCGTACAGGCTCGGGACCGATGGTTTAACGTCCTTCTCCGAGGGACGACGCACTCAGATTTATTCACCTCCTGCGTGAATAAATCGAGGGCCAGGTGAGGATCGAACCCCGGTCCTATCAGTTCAGAGGCGAGCACGTAACCACTGAGCTAGCCTGGCCCCTTAATTTCCTACCTAACAGTTGTATTTTATTTTGTATTTTTTTTTACCTAAAAACTGTTAGATAGGAAATTTACGCATATATATATTGACACCATTGAGTTAAAATAGGTATTTATATCCGTGATTTTGGAATATAACATTAGTCACATTGATGATGCAGTCATTGCGAAACCGGTCGGGCGACTTCACCAGCAATAGACTAGGTATGACGGTTGATAATAATATAATATTTACTAACCTCTGTGGCATTAGCAATATGCATGTATTTATTACTGTATTGGAGATGGGTGGTGTTTGGAAGGGATGCGGGGATAAGGTGTGTGGGTGGCGGGGCGGGGGGGGGGGGGGGGTGGGGGGGCAAGGTGGCACTAAGTCTCAGATATAATAGTCATTTCAGTTTTTCATCTCAATTACTTCCTTGTACTTGTTTTCTTCCCTTCAGTCGTTCCCTATCTGTCTATTGGTATCTGTCTTTGCCTTAACAAAATCCATCAACACATTCTATATCGTAACCAAAGAAAGAATTTATCAACATTTATTTTTTATCTACATTGGTCTTTCTCGTTTTTTTTATCTCAACTAAAAGTAAATTATTACGATTAATACATTGATTTGGAAAAGTTATGAGATCCCTTGAATGTATTTTGATATTTTCATAATAAATTTTAGATATATATATATATATATATATATATATATATATATTAGTATAAGTGGGCAGCAAATCTTCTTGAAGACAAATGGAATTAAAGTATGCAGCAGCTTCTGCATTGACGACCTTTTTGCTGATGGCCTCGATTTTTCTCACTATCATTCGGTGATGCTGAGGCAACTTCCATATATGCTGGGCCAGAGACATTGAGAAAACCAATATCAAACAATTTTAATGAAACACAAAAACACTGGGTTGAAACAAGCTTTCGACCACACCTTGGTCATCTTCAGGTTACACTACTATTTAATTAATGAATGTTAATATAATTAACTGAAAAGTAATCTTTAAAATTAAACATAACAATTTTAACAGATATAAAACAAACGATACAGCGGGTGAGAGGAAAACAAAGAGCAGGTTCCAGCAGGGTTGCAACAACATACAGGTTTGCCCCTCAATTGCTGTCAACCCTACTGGGCTCTAACTCTCTAACAAATTTTAAAACTATTATCGAAAATAGTGCTACTTGGGATCACATTGAGGTCATAATTTTGAATGTTGAGGTTGGGGTTGACATCTTTGATATAAAGGGCTTCCAAGATAGTTAATCTATCTTTGTCGTTATTATAATGAAGTACCGAAGTTCCATCCACTAACATACCCCTGGTGAGTTTAATCCCATGGGCATCCTCTGCATGTTTTTTGGGGGCTCCTGTTGAGAGATGCATGGTCAGACGCCTTGAGAGCTTCGTAGCCGTCATCCCAATATACCTCGAATTCAGGGTTGCACACTCCCCTGTTGAACAAGCGTACTGGTATACAAGGTGACTGCGTTGATGCTCCGGGGTGTCGACTTTCGGTTTATTTGAAAGCACAAGGTCACTGGTCTTCTTATTCTTATAATATATTCTTAACTGTAATCTATCTATTTCATTGGTTGGCTTTACGTTATCCTTTATTAACTTGTGGAGGGCTCTTTCATCTTGTTTGTATTCATTGTGCATATATGCACGGTAGTAGAGGGTAAGTGACTCACCAGGGGCTCGAGGCTCTACATTATTGGTATACCATTTATCCAGGAACGACTTTATTGCCTTCATTACTTCAGCGTTGGAGTATCCATTGTTAATTAACAAGATTAGAAAACACAACGCAGGTACTAATCTTTACTGAAGCAGGTACTAAAGTCCTTTTTCTTGTGTTCTCTAGCTGTAACTTTAATTATTATATATATATATATATATATATATATATATATATATTGAAGTCTACTGAATTCATTTTTAACTTTTTTTTTTAATTTTCTAAATGAAATATATTATGGTATTAAAATTGTTACGCAATACATGATACAGTTACATAACTGCAATCAATAGTACTTCAGTTATATATATTATCAGTTGGGTTTTTGACTCTGACGAAGACAAGTTGTTATGGTTGAAAGATCTTAGTTTTGTTTTCACATTTCATTGATATATATAAATATATTATATATAGGGTTGACTGTCGTCCCTCCTTCAATTCACTTCTTCTCCTGAGGACGACCGCCATTACGGTCGAAATATTGAAAAGTGAGTCTTTGTTATGTTTTTGTCTATATATCACAGTTTATTTTGAGTATATATATATATATATATATATATATATTGGCAGCAGATCTTCTCTCAAGCAGGAGCTTAGAATCTGTTAAAAAAAAGGTCGTAAATGCAGAAACTGCGATCATTTTCAATATATATATATATATATATATATATATGTACAATACTATTTTATGTTTGTTGTAATGGTTCTATTCTGTATAACTGAAATATTTGCGTGTAATTTCTACGCGCAAATAACGGAACAGGTCAGCAAAGGACTACGTTATTAATAATACTGGAATCAGGAAAAAAAAATATTATAAAAGTTTTCTCATAATTATTTAGAATGTCTATAAAATTTAATATTTATTTGATAAGGTATTTTGACTGCAGTGGTAGGAGTAAGGGGTTGTGGTGGGGGGGGGGGGGGTCGCGGTGAGTCAGGGAGAACTCCTTTTTAATGAACCTCTAGCATGGAACGCTTTCCAGGAGAGGGGGGGGGGGGTTAGGGGGTGTTTGACCAATCGTCGCCAGTCAGGCAGAGTACGGTTACGGTCGACGGTTTATACACGACGCCCTCTCTCTAGCTCAGGTCGATAGACTCCTGAGGCCTTGTGTTTCTTTATACTACTACTACTGCTGCTGCTGCTGCTGCTGATTCTGACGATGATATGGTTATCTACAAAATTATTAAAAAGTAAGCCCCCCAACATCGCCATATATGCTTATGCTTATGATCTGATGCTTTTATCAATCAGTACTTATCTTCAGGTAAGCCCCCCAACCCCTCCCAACATCGTCATACATGATTATGCTTATGATCTGATGCTGTTGTCAATCAGTAATTATCTTCAGGTAAGCCCCCATCCACACCCAACATCGCGATATACGCTTATGCTTATGATCTGATGCTTTTGTCAATCAGTACTTATCAGCAGTTAAGCCCTCACCCACACAACATCGCCATACACGCTTATGATTATGTCTGATTTTTTGTCAATCAGTACTTATCTTCAGGTAAGCCCCCACCCACACACCACATCGAAATAAACACTTATGCTTATGATCTGATGCTTTTGTCAATCAGTACTTATCTTCAAGTAAGCCCCCACCCCCACACCCAACATCGCCATACACGCTTATGATTATGATCTGATTCTTTTGTCAATCAGTACTTATCTTCAGGTAAGCCCCCACCCCCACACCACATCGAAATAAACACTTATGCTTATGATCTGATGCTTTTGTCAATCAGTACTTATCTTCAAGTAAGCCCCCACCCCCACACCCAACATCGCCATACACGCTTATGATTATGATCTGATTCTTTTGTCAATCAGTACTTATCTTCAGGCTTCTTTGTTATTCATCAGTTTTATTCAAAACATCTCTCTCTTTTAATATATCTAAAGCTTTCACTTTCGCAAATCTATATATAAAAAAACTTCGCAATAGACACGTAAAAGGACAATCAACGTCCAAACAACAACAACAACAACAATAACAACAACAACAAATGCAAAAAAAGACTAAGATTATGCAGAAGGGATTTGACTCTGATGAAGACCTCTTGTTACTGTTGAAAGATCTTAGTCTTGTTTTCCTATTTCATATTGTGGTTTGATTATATATATATATATATAATTAAAATAAGCAGTGACACATAAACTGAAACACAACAAAGACTCACTTTTCAATATTTCAACCGTAATGGCGGTCGTCCTCAGGAGAAGAAGTGAATTGACGGAGGGACGACTAAGCAAGACTAAGAAAGATCTTAGTCTTGCTTTCCCATTTTCTTATTGTGGTTTGATCATTGATTGTTGTTTCACGTGTTTATGTGAAATCTTTATATATATATATATATATATATATATATATAAAGATTTTACATAAACACGTGAAATAACAATCAATGATTAAACCACAATAAGAAAGAGAAAACAAGACTAAGATCTTTCAACCGTAACAACCGGTCTTCGTCAGAGTCAAAAACCCAACTGATAATCAAAATCAGTTGGGTTTTTGACTCTGACGAAGACCGCTTGTTACGGTTGAAAGATTTTGGTCTTGTTTTCCCTTTCTTATTGTGGTTTGATCATTGATATATTTATATAGCAAACAGTAGAGGTTATTGAGGGCTGGTCTATACAAACAAACACTTCACTGACGCCAACGTTTCGCTATATTCTTATAGCATCATCAGGGCTGTATAAAAATACAGCGAAACATTGGCGTAAGTGAAGTGTTTCTTTGTGTAGACTAACCCTCAATAACCTCTGCTGTTTGCTGTTATTTTTTGTGGTAGAAAAAAGATAGAATTATATATATATATATTATATATATATATTATATATATATATATATATATATATATTTATATAGCAAATATATAAATTATTAAGTTATTATTAAATTATTATATATATTAATTATATAAATTATATATAATTATATATAATTTATTAATTAATATATTAATTAATTATAAATATATTAATTATATAAATATTAAGTAATTTATTTACTTAAAATAAACTTTTTTAATTTATTTTAAGTGTGATGAGTCCTTCTGGACCGCATTTCGTTTATCAAACACACACAACACACACACACACACACACACACACACACACACACAGTATATATATATTACAACTAGAAAAAACCACATTCAAATGAAGTTGGGAAGACCATGAAGTGGGTTCCATGACTCATGATAGGGTAAAACTATGACATTTGACATTTAGCGGTTTTTTTTTTTTAAATCAAAGAAGAATGGACTTTTAAGACCTTTTAAAGCTTTATCGATATAAGAGGAGTGGTACTTCAGTCAATAGGAATAAGTTATTAAATTTATCATTAAGGATTTTAGGGGGGGGGGGGGGGTGGTTACTATCATATTACCAAGCTCAATGAATAACATATGTCTAAAAACAGATATTTTAAGATTTCTTGTATTTGGGGGGGGGGGGGGGGGGGACATACGAAAGTACATTAGTTTTTTTTGTTTTTTATTTTTCGTCGGAGGATGTGGAAAAATCTGCATTTTTTACTGAATGTACTGAAAAGTACATTAGTAGGTGGTTTTCTATATACTGTAGATATAAATTGAAATTGAAATACTCTAGAAAGCGAGGACAGAGAGACAGGAGCTGAAGAAGGTTTGACCGGGGGAGAGTAGTAGATGATGATGCAGAGCTCTGGCTGTCAAAGGCTGAGTCATTGACGTCTTACCTCACACCCCCTTAGACAGGTTGCAATCCGATATCGTTAAACGACTATCCTGTCCCCCCCAACTAGCCTCAACTCTCCTGTCTTTTCATTCATTACAATTTATAAATCAAACAACTTAAAACAATTAACGATTTTCTAAAATTTAGGCACTTATGATTGAATGGTATACATTTGTGTTTTATACCATTTTGTTTGCAGACATGTGTGTACTTATCGTTTATTTTTATGCTTTAATCGTTAACCACTTATGATTTAATCTTTAGTTTCTTATGATTTTTTAGTTAACCTCTTATGATTTAAATTGTTAGATTCTTTAAATGTAAACAACTTAAAAGAATTCACGATTTTCTTCAAAATTTAGGTATTTATGATTGAATGATATACATTTGTGTATTATACCATTTTGTTTGCAGACATGTGTGTACTTATCGTTTATTTTTATGCTTTAATCCTTAGCCACTTATGATTTGATCTTTAGTTTCTTATGATTTGATCGTTAGTCACTTATGATTTGGTCTTCAGTCACTTATGATTTGATCGTTAGTCACTTATGATTTGTCTTTAGTCACTTATGATTAGAACGTTAGTCACTTATGATTTGTTCGTTAAGTCATTTATAATTTGATCGTTAGTCTCCTATGATTTGATCGTTAGTGACTTGTGATTTGTTCGTTAGTCACTTATGATTTGGTCTTTAGTCACTTATGATTAGAACGTTAGTCACTTATGATTTGTTCGTTAAGTCATTTATAATTTGATCGCTAGTCTCCTATGATTTGATCGTTAGTCACTTATGATTTGTTCGTTAGTCACTTATGATTTGGTCTTTAGTCACTTATGATCAGAACGTTAGTCACTTATGATTTGATCATTAGTCACTTATTATTTTATCGTTAGTCAGTTTTGATTTGATAGTTAGTCTCCTATGATTTGATTATTAGTTACTTATTATTTTATCGTTAGTCACTTATGATTTGAACGTTAGTTACCTAAGATTTGATCGTTAGTCATCGTTAGCCACTTATGATTTGATCGTAGAAACTTATGATTAAATCATATAAACTAATCGTTTATTTTTATGTTTAAGAAGTTATGACTAAATTCTATATTAAATGATTTATTTTTATTATAGTGAACAAAAAAGTAGATCTAAGGTTTTCGCCTTATAAACTAATCTAATAGCATTGATTTTCAGTAAATTTCCTTTAAGTAGAAGAAATGTTGTGTGCGTGTGCGTGTGTGCGTGTGTATAAAACAATAGAATTGGGTCAACAAGGTTGGCACGTTAATGTAAAAAAAAGGGCTGGCAACTAAAAAAACTTCTTGTTCATGTTGTTTATTGCTTAATATCAGAAAAGGTAGAAAATGATTTATTGTTTTTTTTGATATATATATATATAAAAGTTTACGTGAGATGTGGATGAGAAGGCAAACATTCTACGAAGTAGTTGACAGGTTTATGTGTCTGTTAAGTTTTACTTTAGATGAATTTATAAATCCTATTGATTATAAATGGTGTTGAATTGAGAAACAGGTGTACCAGTCAAAGAGTCAGGGCTACCAACACATCTAGGGCTTACTTTATCTTGATTGATAACTCCTTCCATAATCGCCTCCTATGTAGCCAAAACTCTCCTCTATCTATCTCAAACCCATCTATCCATATTCTTTGGCTTTCACCCAATATATAATAATATATAAGATGCAGTTAACACACAGCTGTTAGTAATAAATTATATTCTTAATTAAACAAACAATTAATATAGTCTAATCACTTATAATTGATCGTTTATCATGTCGTCATTATCAAAGAACATCAGTTTAGTAATAGTAATTAGATAAGTATGATGACTCGACATAATTGTCATTTACTTAATTCTAAACGGTAGCTCAGTAGCTAGGGTGCGCTAGTTGTATGATGGTAGAGCTGTTAACTGCTTTTGTTGCTTCTTATACAGAGAAGAGATTCCCAAAGTGGGTTCCGCGGAACCCAGGGGTTCCTCTACGGACTGTCTGGGGTTCCGTAAAAAACATTTTGAGAAAAAATTTTTCTAATTACTTTACTATAAGTAAAGTATATAGTGATCGTGAAAAAAATCGATCTCGAGATTTTGACGGAATTACATGTTTTGAGGTCCCAGAAGTCGTTTTATGAAGTTTTTTCGATGATGTCTGTGTGTGTGTGTGGGTGGGTGGGTGCGTGGGTGGGTGAGTGTGTGAGCATTGCTTGTTACCACGCTACGGTCCAGAATCTTTGATGGATCAAGTTGATATTTTACACAAAAATGGGCCCCATAGGGAAGAAGATCCCTATTGTTTGGGAAGAATTATGCATGATGGGAAAGTCACTTTTTTTGCCAAAAACCGTTTTTTAGAAAACATTTATTTCTCCTAAACTGATAACCCTAGAGTTTTAAAATTTTGACATTATCTTTGAGGTTACAAATGGAACAAACGAAAAATATATTCAGAATTTTAAAACAACGAGAAATAATATCAACTTTAATTTTTTTCTTTAGTGGGCATAGATTTATTGTGTTTGTTGTGAATCATGAAGCCGATTAATACTTATACATAAGTAGAAGTGGCCAAAAATGTTATTCATATTTAGGATGAATCACTAGTCAATAGAATTTCTTTCTATTGTAAAAATACCACTTCACACATTGCTGCTACTTCCCACTACTTACTTATGTAAAACCAGTTTTTTCTTTTATACTGCCATAAAAACTAAATACTAAAGTAGACTTAATGCTTCGTCTGATTTGAGAATCAAACTTTCAGCTATAAAACTAAAAATGATTACAAAATAAACTTTGTGTTAAATTTGTTAGTAATTCTGTTTCATGTGTCTGGTGGAAGATATGAAAATATATATCTTTTAGTTTTTAATTTTTCTTCGAAAAATAGGCATTGCAGTAATATTACTTTTTAATTGTTTCCAAACAATACTATATATAAAGGCATATGAAAATAGTTTTATTATGATTGTATAAAATCATTAGAATCTGGGGTTCCTGGGAAAGTTACTGAAGCAAAAAGGGGTTCCGCGTCGAAAAAAGTTTGAAAAGCTCTGATATAGAGAGCAAATACTTTACTCTTATTTTAGTTCTGTTTCTCTCTTTCTTCTCTCTTATGGGGTCAGGGTAGCCCAGTGGCAGCGTGCTCTTCTCTGGACTCATAGATTCGAAGTTCAATACCAACTCTGACTTTCGATTTATATACGTAGAAGATGAATAAATCTCAGCACATAAGGAAAATACTCAATAGGGGGCAAGGCTAGCTCCTTAGTTACGTGCTCACCTCTGAACTGATAGGACCGGGGTTCAATCATCACCTGGCCCTCGATTTATTGACGCGGGAGGTGAATAAATCTGAGCGCGTCGTCCCTCGAAGAAGGACGTTAAACCGTCGGTCCCGAACCTGTACGATGTCAGGTACTCGTTAAAGATCCCTACTATAAATACATTTGAGTTAGGCAAAATTTAGGACTCCCACTGTAGAATCAATCTTCATTGTGTAGTATCACAAAGAATGCTTGGCCTACGTGTGTTCCCTTGTGGGACTGCCACTGCAACCTAACCTAAAAAAAAGGAAAATACTCTCTTTTTATCTCTCTCTCACACTCTCTTTCTCTCTCACTCTCTCTTTTAGAAGATAAAGGATATTTTATAACTAAAACTTATTTAAAATTCCCTCGAGAAAGATAATGACGTAATTTTGATTTTGATGATAATTTTGAAAAAAAAAATGCAAATTTTAACTTTTTTTTTGCATACTCTATAATTTACATTCTGTATTAATTTTCTTTATCCGAAAAACTTCAGTGTATCAGAATTATAAAAAATTTCAATTGTTTTCGTTATATGTAATTTATTATTAGCTTTGGAATTTTATTGTTTCCAAACATGGCAACGATGAGTAGTAGGTCGGCTAGTTTTTAATATATTGTAAACCAAAAACCGAGTTATATAATATTTATTATATGTTTTCTTATTTCGACCAGATATATGTAACACTATTCTTGAATTAAATAAATTAATGATTCAAAGTAATATTAAGGAATGTTATATTAAATAATTTTTAATAGTTTAAATTTTTTTATTTATTTATTTTATTTATTTGTGTCTTTTCTAATTTGCGTAAATTGGCTACACTGATTGATACCTCTTGAATGATTGAGTCATTGAATTCAATTCAACTTGAGATAATAAAATGTATTTTGTTTTTTCTAAAATTTAATAAATTTTGTATTCTAATATTAACTTGCAAAAAAAAAATATTTAAAAATAATAAAAAGTGTATTAAATAATGTTTATAAAGATTGAAAAGCATGATAAATTTGAATAAATTATGTTTTAAAGAAAAAAAAAAAGGGTTTGTTGATATTAGAAGGAGGGTCTCAGTTTTCTCTGGCTGTCATTTAGGTAGGTGTCACATTGCAATGACGTCAGCAGTATTTAATTTAACTTAACTGTCGTATCGTATTTACTATCCATTGTAAGACAGAGTTAGAAAATAACAGCTTATTTTCAAAGAGGAAAATAAAACAAAAATTTAATTTCTTTTAAATACAGTGGAACCTCTACATACGAGATTAATTCGTTCTTGGATCGTGCTCGTATCTAGAATTTCTCGTATCTAGAGCGAATTTTTCCCATAAGAAATAACTGAAAACCAATTAATTTGTTCCCGGCCTCCCAAAATCATTCAAGTTAACCCTAAATAACTATGAACACATCTTCCTGATTACTAAAAACACATTCAAATAGTGACTGAACATAAAAATACAGTAATAAGATAAATAAGATGATATTAACGAAATAAAATGCGAGTTTGTTATGAGCATTTATTATGAGCACTTCCACTTAAAATTAAAGTTAACTTTATGAAAAACTAAATTTTTTTACGGCACTAATTTATTTATGCACTTTTTTTTGCTTTTTTTTTTTATTTTTAACATTACTGTATCAGTTTTTACTTTTCTTCGCTTTCTTTTGCCCTTTTAGCTGGAATCGCAACACTTTCACTTTCTATAGGTCTTTTGAAGAAAAACTTATCCAAGGAGGTTTGTCTCTGCCTCCCTTTCAAAATGTTACGGAAATGTGTAAGGCAAGTGTCATTAAAAGAGCTTAAATCTAGCAGGAGCATCTGGAAATTCTCGTAACTTGGCCACCTAGCGGAACCATCTGGAAATTCTCGTAACTTGGCCACCTAGCGGAACCATCTGGAAATTCTCGTAACTTGGATTTTCCCTCGTATGTAGAGCAAGATTTTAGCTCGAAAGACCTCTCGTATCTCGAGTTTCTCGTAAGTAGAGTAACTCGTATGTAGAGGTTCCACTGTACTTATTTAGTTATTGAGGATTAGGTCAAAAATTAATAACTATTGATTTCAAGACGATGTTTCACTCAAATTTTTTTGGGAATTTTCGAGTTGTCTAAGTAACTATTCTAAGATTTATCCCACATTTATTCTTTTTTAAATATATACAATATTTAAAATCATACGTAGTACAAGTACTTCCTATATACGAGCAATTCGCTTTACGAGCAGCCATTCAGTAGAAAATTTTTGTCTCTTACGACGAGCACAAATTCGTACCGTTTTTTTCCGAAAATAAGACAGTCTTACTTTATTTTTAGGTCAAAATCTGTGCTAGGGGCTTATTCTCGGGGGAGGGCTTCAAGTACATTAAGTAGATTTACATATTTTTGTTTAATATTTTTTTTTATACAGGAGTTTAAATTTATTCGATTACAGTCATGTCATCTTCTGGAACATCGTCATAAATTATCAAAATTTTAAATTCCGTTCTGATTTTCTTCCAAATCTATTTGCTGTAGAATCATTGGTCTGAATCTCTCATGTCTTGTAATCTAGTTGTGGTTAAATTAATACTTCTTAAAATCATTATTTGTGCAATCCGTAATTGTGTGGTATTTACTCATTCTGAGGTAAAATGGATAAACCAATGGATAAATCATTTGTGTGGAGACTTTTGTTGGTTTATCCATTTTACCTCAGAATTAATACTTCTTGTTTAACAAGCCTCCTTGAAACGAACTTTAGAGGTAAACAAGGAATTTCTTGGAATATTTTGTTCCAAAGAATTCTCTGAAATATTACGACAGCTAGAGATACCTACTACATTCAATAGCAATATTTTAACTAATTATATTTTTTACATTGTCTTAACTAGGGCTTATTTTCAGGGGGAGGGCTTATAGTCTTAAACGTCCGAAAAATCACACTAGGACTTATTTTCGGAAAAAGACGACCTTATGTTCTTCACACTTAGATGGTTTTAAGTTTAGTAGATTATCGAATATGAACTGAATAATATAAAAATTTGTTCTATCATGATGACACATCATGATAACGTAAACTCCATCATTGTGATCGGTGATAGATCACTTTCCATGTTTATTCAGTTCATTTCTGATAATAGAGTAGAACATCGCAATACGAGTTTTATTCGTTTCCAAGCTCGTATTGCGATTTACTCGTTTATGATGCAATATTTTACATTCAAATTATTATGAAAATAAATAGTACATTGCTTCTACAAACTGCCTGTTTTTAAGTTTATTTTATAACCAGAAATTAGAAAAATAAACAATATTTTTATAAATAATGTGAATAGTGAAAATGCAGGCAAGAAATAATGTTTTATAAATCTACCAAACTGAAAACGTAGACCATCTATCTGTGAGGGAAACAGTCTATCGTACTGTGAAATTTTACTCGTACGAGACAAACATTCTCGAGCGAATGACTGCTCGTAAATACCTCGTAAAGAAAATTGCTCGTACAAAGAGGCACTCGTACTACAAGGTTCTAATCTTGCTTAGTACAAGCTATTCGTTCTTAAAGAAAATTGCTCGTACAAAGAGGCACTCGTACTATGATGTTCTACTCTTGTTTTGTACGAGCTATTCGCTCGTAAAGAAAATTGCTCATACAAAGAGGCACTCGTACTACGAGGTCTACTCATGTTTAGTACGAGCTATTCGCTCGTAAAGAAAATTGCTCGTACAAAGAGGCACTCGTACTACAAGGTTCTAATCTTGCTTAGTACGAGCTATTCGTTCTTAACGAAAATTGCTCGTACAAAGAGGCAGTCGTACTATGATGTTCTACTCTTGCTTTGTACGAGCTATTCGTTCATAAAGAAAATTGCTCATACAAAGAGGCACTCGTACTACGAGGTCTACTCATGTTTAGTACGAGCTATTCGCTCGTAAAGAAAATTGCTCGTACAAAGAGGCACTCGTACTACAAGGTTCTAATCTTGCTAGTACGAGCTATTCGTTCTTAAAGAAAATTGCTCGTACAAAGAGGCACTAGTACTCTGATGTTCTACTCTTGTTTTGTACGAGCTATTTGCTCGTAAAGAAAATTGCTCGTACAAAGAGGTACTCGTACTACGAGGTTCTACTCTTGCCTAGTACGAGCTATTGTTGAATAGTTCTATCAACAAGTGTTGAGAATGCCGAAAATATTTCAGCGAAACGTCTGCTTGATGTTAGACGTTACTAATTTTCATCTAATACTCGATTAATAACTTATTATTTGAAGAATGAGTAGTTGAGAAACTATCTGAATCTTAATTATTTATTAATTACTTATTTTATTAATTCCTTATGATTAATTTATTAATTAAAAACTTAGAAATAATACAATTAAAGTCAATTCCACTAATCAGGCTTTGTCAGGTTGTAATAAAAATTACGGAAGGAGCAGAGATGTGTATACTTCCACCAACCGATGTAAACACTGATACAGTGACACGCAGTGTAGCCACCATAGCATCGTGGACCAGTTTAAGCTGTTAGTAAATGAAATAATAAAAGTAGTATTTAAGAAAAAGAGGAGAGAAAAGAAAAAAGAGAAAGAAAAGGAAAAAATCATAAACTGAAAATTAATAAATAAGACTATGAAGTGAGAAATAATGAAAATACAGAAGAAAAAAATCAAGTAAAAACTAAACTCTAGAGTGCGTAAATGTGAAAAAATATAAAGCCAAATTGTTAAAGAAGAGTGCGTAAATGTGAAAAAATATAAAGCCAAATTGTTAAAGAAGAGTGCGTAAATGTGAAAAAATATAAAGCCAAATTGTTAAAGAAGAGTGCGTAAATGTGAAAAAATATAAAGCCAAATTGTTAAAGAAGAGTGCGTAAATGTGAAAAAATATAAAGCCAAATTGTTAAAGAAGAGTGCGTAAAAGTGAAAAAATATAAAGCCAAATTGTTAAAGATGAGTGCGTAAATGTGAAAAAATATAAAGCCAGATTGTTAAAGAAAGTTAAAAGAAAGCATAGTGAAACTAAAAAGGTTAACGTGGTAAATTTAAAAAATTATAAATAAAATTATAAAAAAAATTAAAATTATAAAATTTAAGAAGGTTTTCTTATTGAAAATATTAAAACAAATTTTTTAAAAAGTTTGGTTATTTAAAAAAATTTTAAAATTTTCTAAAAAATTCGGGTAATCTTTTTAATTAAATTAATAAACTAGTTTAACATTTTTTTTAATTAATATATAATTATTTTTTTTTTATAGGAAACAATCAAATTTTATTTTCCAGCTATA
This sequence comes from Hermatobates lingyangjiaoensis, assembly GCA_026182355.1. Classification (NCBI taxonomy): domain Eukaryota; kingdom Metazoa; phylum Arthropoda; class Insecta; order Hemiptera; family Hermatobatidae; genus Hermatobates; species Hermatobates lingyangjiaoensis. Next base: position 337 of record JAPFBL010001017.1, on the reverse strand, counting down.
TACAAACCTTAGAGGTTTCCTCTAACAGAAAAAACCAAGGTAAAATATAATTAATTAAATAAATTAAAAATTATTTCATTTATTTAATTAAATTCATTTATTACCTTGGATTCTAAAATATGGGAAACTCTTTAAAAGGTTTGAATTAATCCAAACTGATAAAAAAAAAAGGTTAAATATTGTTCAATAAAACAGAAAATAAATAATTATATATTAATTTTATATTATTTAATTAGTTTTTTATTTTTAAATTAATTTTATTTATTGCCTTTTAAATTTTCTTAACAAATTGGAACAAACGTCGGTTTAAAGTTTTTATTTTTTTTGCTTAACAAAT
>JAPFBL010001016.1:0-40390 GCA_026182355.1 Hermatobates lingyangjiaoensis | reverse complement strand
TATGTCCGTACATATATTAGACCATAAAAGTACATCGACCGTAAAAATGGTCCTCGTTTTTATTGTCCCCAGCCATAAAACTATGAAACTTCCACTACATCACCATCACTCTGTGTGTGTGTGTGTGTGTGTGTGTGTGTGTGTGTGTGTGTGTGTGTGTGTGTGTGTGTGTGTGTGTGTGTGTGTGTGTGTGTGTGTGTGTGTGTGTGTGTGTGTGTGTGTATGTGTGTGTATGTGTGTGTATGTGTGTGAGTACGTGTGCGCGTATATATAAATATATATATATACGATATATTTCATTAAATTGCTTGCCTATCTTTATCCTCTCGTATTTCCTCGATACTTTTTCCGATCTTATTATTAAAGACTTCCATTGGCAGGGAAGAGCATAAACAAGCTCACCAAAACTGTACCAAATATTTAATATATATGTTGAAAAGGAAGCCTGACTCATAATGGAGTTAGTATAAACAGAAAAAACAATGTTTTTGAAACATAAAAAAAGAAAACTGAAATAACAAGTTTAAGATAAGAAGTACTGGAAGTTGTAAATGAAAATAAGAGAATTCCATTTTCTGGTGGAAAAGCGGAAAACTGTTGTCAGTTTGAAGGGATGAGAATGGGGGAAAGAGGCTTGTAACAGAGATCCGCGAACTGTTTACCACCACCAGTTCTGTATGTGTGTGTGTACGTGTGGTTCAGTAATAAGGGTGCCCACCCTCTGCATTTGACGCTCTTTAAAAATAATCGCACCCTACATGACACAGCCACCTCGTAAATCACACAACTTGCAACCCTGTCCGACACACCCCCCCAAAAATATAACCAAAAAAAAAACACCCCCCCCCCCCCCCCATACACAGTTACCGTTCTCTTACATCATACAAACTCTAAATTTTCCTTTCCCCAACAACACCCTAGAGTTTTTTTTTTTTTTGGTGCTATAAATTGTCTTTTGCCACTACAACCTCAAGTAATTCATATTAAAGAATCCTTTAAAAAGGTTGAATTTCACAGGCAATAGACTTCTAAAAGACTTTGTATGACACCTCTAACCAGCTAAAGAAGATCAAGACTATAATGGAATCTAAAGAACTCGTCAGATCAGAAAATCACAGTCAAAATCGCAGAGTTTTTAATAAAAAATCGTGCAGCAGAGTATTATAAAAACGAAATGATCCGATTTTTTCTCCTATGATGTAATATTAAAAATATACCAACTGATTAATGGTCAGAAATATAAGACACTGAAAAATATAAAATTTGATGAGTACAGTGGAGGATGTTTAGCTAGTACCTGACATCGTACAGGATACGACTTCAACGTCCTCTCCTGAGGACGACGTGCTCAGATCTTTTCACCTCTCACGTGAATAAATCAAACACCACAGTGAGTATTGAACTCACGTTCTAACATTCCAAAGGTGAGCACGTTACCACTAAAAATTTAACAGTATCCGAAAATTTAGGCTATAAAATTCCCAATATTCAAATAGATATCCCAAGGCACATAACATACGTAAGATGAAACATTTCTTCAAAAAACTCACGTTTTTTATGTCCACTTTATTCATCATCATCTGCAGAGAGGATGACGGTGTTGTTTCTTTACCTATCCTCATCTATCCTCTTTCGTATCTTCTATGAACAGCGCCATTTTTAATTTCTTTTACTAGAACTATTGTAAGCTCTCAGATTAAACAATTTTGCGCATTCTTTGTTATGCAGTGTTGTCTGAGGCTACCGCTAGGCGGCAGCTAAGCCATTTATAACTCTTCCAGCAAGAACTACACAATTCTATAAAAACATATTGCGTCAAGTAATCGAATAAGATAAAATGAAATATTTATCCTACTCTAGATATATATAGAAGTTTTTGAAATTTTGCATAATTGAAACATAAAGATATTGATGATTGTGTATGAAAACACAAGTGTCTCATTCACTAAATTCTTAGGCTGTCTAGTCGAAGGTTTTGTCCAGTTAACATTGTTGTTCCTTTAAATAATGTAAATTTCATTTTCTTAGTTAAAAAATTCTTACTTCTGCCTATGAAAAAGGTTTTAAATAAAACCGAAACGTTGGCAACGAGAGTTTGATTTTTTATCCTGGAAAATTGACCGAACCCCGATTAGAGAACACCCTATATATATATATATATATATATATATATAGCAGTTTGCTTCTCAACGCGAGTACTTCGCACTTCTTCCCGATGACAACGGATGTCGAAATATCGAAGTGAGTTCTGTAGTGTCTTTCTGTGTTCTTTTCTATGTGTTAAAGTGTATATATATATATATATATATATATATAGAGAGAGAGAGAGAGAGAGAGAGAGAACACCCTATATATATATATATATATATATATATACATATTCAGGTAACTCACCACAAATTAGAGAAGATTCGCTCTAAGGCCTTTCGTTTTCACGTCGTCAGAGAGCAAGTGAATACAAGTTGTAAGCAGGTTATGAATTTTGATTTAAAGAAGGAGTAAGATTGGCATCATTGACAGTATTTTTCCCTATAACTGTTGAAATACTGTCAATGATGCCAATCTTACTCCTTCTTTAAATCAAAATTCATAACCTGCTTACAACTTGTATTCACTTGCTCTCTGACGACGTGAAAACGAAAGGCCTTAGAGCGACTATCTTCTCTAATTTGTGGTGAGTTACCTGAATATTTATATCACGTGTTATTGTGACAATTTTCTATATATATACATATATATATATTTCGCGCTCCGTTCTTCGACGTGGGGAGATCTCTCTCACTTCGTCCTCTCTTCTAGTCTACTCTCCTGATGACGAACAACAGTTCGAAATATTGAATTCTGTAAGTGTTCTTTTTTTCTTTTTCTGTGTCGTGCTTTGTGTAATTTAAAGTTCTATATATATATATATTATATATATATATATATATATATATCTACTCTACTCTCCTGATGACGAACAACAGTTCGAAATATTGAATTCTGTAAGTGTTCTTTTTATTCTCTTTTCTGTGTCGTGCTTTGTGTAATTTAAAGTTCTATATATATACATATATACAAAAAGATTTCACATAAACACGTGAAACAACAATCAATGATCAAACCACAATAAGAAATGGGAAAACAAGACTAAGATCTTTCAACCGTAACAAGCGGTCTTCGTCAGAGTCAAAAACCCAACTGAAGTCTTAGTCTTGTTTTCCCATTTCTTATTGTGGTTTGATCATTGATACATATATATATATATATATATACTTACTTAATTGAAAGTAAGAGAAAAGAAAAGAACTATAAAACAAAAGATATTCAGTGAAAAACAAGCCAAGTAAAACAAGACTTGGAAACGAAAACAGAAGGCTAAATCAATAAAATGGAAGTGCAGTGTTATTTCCTTGGAAACCTATGTAAATAAATGGATGTTTGGACCATGTATCAATAATTCTGAAGGCCAAAGCAGTAAGAATTCAATGTAGTAAAGGGGGGGGGGGGGGGGCCTGACTGTATAAAAGAGGAATTTCATTTTTCAGGGGAGTATTTTCTATCAATCTGTTATTGTTTTATTTATGAAGATTATTACCAAGCGGAAACAAAAAAAAATTCCTTTTACTTTTCATAATAATTATTTTTAAAAAAGTTTCGAACTATATTCCAAACCTTTTGTTAAGTTAAACAACTACTTTATCTATGATCAAAACTTCATCTTTACTTACCTACTTTATAATCAAAGAAGAAAAGAAATACTGTTTTCCCACAAAAAAAAAGATTTAAACTAAAGCGTTTCGAACACTTAGTGTTCATCATCAGGTTACAGGTTAGGTCTATAATACAAAAAAAAGAAATATGCATAAAAATACTGAAACTGATTACGGGAAAACATATTAGTTTAATATTATTAAATTTTAAACTATATATTAGTCAAAAAGTTTTTTTTACGGTATTTTGTTTCAATATTTTTATGCATTTTTGTTTTTATTGTAGATATAATTTACTGATGAATAGTATGTGTTTTTTGTAATTTAATCTGCAAAAAAAAACACTATTTTATGGAGCTAGGGTACGTGCTGGTGGCTGATGTAACCATCTTAGGATTGGTAGATCCGGAGTTCAATACCCGGTCTAGGCTCTCGATTTTTTTCTGAGTAAGTCCAACAATATGACAGTATGAACAGTCATGCAGTGGTAGTCCCAGAAATCCAGCAGGTTGAAGTTGTTACTATTATTTCACTGAAATGTCAATCAATGGGAGATATTTTGTTGTTCAAAATATGGATTCTAGGAAAACTGTAGGAAGTGTTTTCATCGTTTTTTATTTTCTTTTTGGTAAGTGTTTTATTGATTGCAGTAAGTATTTACATTGTAAGGGTTTCTTTTGCTGACAGTAGGTTTGGTTTGGTTGCAGTGGTAGTCCCACAATGGAACACACTTAGGCCAAGGATTGGACCCTTTAATACCCTCACAACGAAGTTTGATTCTACAGTGAGAGTCTTAAATTTTTGCCTAACTCAAGTGTGTTTAGAGTAGGGATCAAATGGGATTAACAAGTAGGGATTTAACGAGTACCTTACATCGAACAGGCTCGGAACTGACGGTTTAACGTCCTACCGTATAAATAAATCGAGAGTCAGATGGGGATCGAACCCCAGTCCTATCAGTTCAGAGGCGATTCATGATAGTAAGTGTTTTCATCGATTGTGCAAAGGGATTCTATTGATGACAGTAGGTGTTTCTATTGATTGTAGTCAGGGTTGTGTTCAGTTTAATGAATCCTTGTCGTCAAGTAGTATGATTCGTGTTACCCTTGATCTACTGAAATTTAGATTTGATTATGATTATGATTATTGTTATTGATACTGGAAACTGCAGGATTAACCCCCTCCCCTCCAACCCCCAGCATCCTCACAGTGTTAATTACAAACAAACCAAAGCACAACCCCCCCCCCCCCCCCCCTCCTATCTGAAACACAAGTCGAGATAGGGCAAAACCAAAACCTCCCTTTACCCCCTGAAAGATATGCATCTAAACCATCGTAAATAACAATTAAATCCAAAGAGCCCCCAACAGATAATAGGACCCAGTTCGACCTTATTAACACACTCCGAGAACTATGTAGTCAATTGAAAACTAACTTTCAGCCACCCCCCCCCCCCCCCCCAAAACCTCATCCCCTAAGGAGACGATTGAATCAGCAAAACGGGATTCTAATGCTTAGCCACAGGCTTAACAAAACCACACCTCCAATACGAGTGCTCAACTTGAATTAAAAGTCTCAACAGTTAGGCAACACAATGACACCACCAACTTATATAATAAGTTTTACTTTTGCACTTTTTTTTGTTTTCATATAAAAAATAAAGTAATAAAAGAATTATGTTCTTTCGATATATCCGATATCGAAATATCTATATCGAGTTTTCAATGGAAATACATGTTTGGGGGGAGGTTCTAGTATAATGCAATAACCTTTGCAAATTTACGAGTATATATATATATATACGTTTCACGATGAATCACAAACACACTTACTGTCTCTAATTTTCGGTTCAACTGTCATCAGGAGAGTTGAAAAAGGGACAGCAAGCGCACTTGTGAAGCGACGGTTGGAGACCCAAAAAAATTAGAGACAGTAAGTGTGTTTGTTCCTTAGTTCTGTGTTTGTGATTCATCGTGAAACGTTTGTTGTCCTTTTGGATCGTTTCCTTGTTTACAATAATATATATTATATATATATATAATATAATATATATTGTGTGTGTGTGTGTGTGTAATATATATAATAATAATAAAGAATAATATAAAAATAAATATTTAACAATTATATTATATAATATTATATATATATATATATATATATATATGAAATATAATAATAATAGTATATAATAATATGTATATATATATATATATATATATATATATATATTATATATAGGTGTGTTCTATCAAACGGCGATAATTATTGAATCTGTTATTTATATATATATTTATAAATATATATATTATATTTTAAATATTAATAATTATATATATATATTAAAAAAGTTCAATGTAGAAAAAGAAACATAGGGAAATCAAAACCACATACTTACAGTCTATAAATTTTCGGTTTGAACCGTCTTAAGGAGAGATAAGTGAGGGAAACGAAGCGCACTGGTTTAGAGACGGTTGGAGACCCAACTTCTCCTGAAGATGGTCCAAACCAAAAATTAGAGTCTGCAAGTGTGTGCTTTTGATTTCTCTATGTTTCTTTTCCTACATTGAACTATATTTGTCCTCTTTCGGATCGTATTTTCAACGAAAAAGTATATATATATTCAAAGTATTAAATTAGTAATGATAAATCTATTGATTAAATATTTGTAAATGATGCTTACCTTTGAAATGGCTTTTTATCGGCACACAGGAAACCTGAAAAAATAAGTTTTCTTTTAGTACAATTTGATGTATATTTGCAAAATTATCTAAATATTTCGTGAAGTAGACGATTAAAAAGCTGTTCTAGAACTGTTTGAAGTTTGTGTGCAGAGTGACTTATTTACCAAATTACCTTAGACTGGGCTAGGCAGGTTAGGAAATGGGTTAGATTAGTTTAGACTGGGTAAGGTTAGGTTAGGCTAGGCTAAGTTAGGTTAGCCTAGGTATGGATTGGGTTAGGTTAGGTAAGGCTAGGCTAAGTTAGGTTAGGCTGGGTTAGAATGCGTCAACAATATGAACATCTAAGGATGGATCGGAGCTTCGGAGACTTCGGAGCTTATTTGACTATGTTCAGGTTAAGACCAAGTGCAGAATGTGTCTGTGGACCTCCTAATGAGTCAGTCCAATATATTTTAGAGTCATGTCCAAGGTACACAAGGTCTAGATACAAAATTGAGTTTATCACAGGATTATACAATAACAAAAATGTACGAAAAATCATTAGAAAAACAGTTTTTCACAGATTTCACAAACTTCATTCACTCAATAGTAAAAACAAGAAATCTAATGTAAGTATAGAAGAGAAAATATGAGATAGTAAGACGGAGATAAAGGAATAAGTTACATGGGTCTTTGCTTTGCTGAACCGTGTTGTATTTCGCCCCCAGTGTAACAAGATGCTACACTTATGTAGCTTAGTGCTAGGAGTCAAGACTTAAGGAGTTGAAATAGTTGGAGTAAGTTTATTGGACCTTTTAGGAGTCATGTGCTTAGTATCGACATTAGAAGATAAAAGTAGTCGGAGACGGCCTATTGAACGTGTCAGCAGTCTGACCCGGAGTCAAGAGTTTAAGTGTTAGGAGTCAAGACTTAAGGAGTTGAAATAGTTGGAGTTAGTTTATTGGACCTTTTAGGAGTCATGTACTTAGTATCGACATTAGAAGATAAAAGTAGTCGGAGACGGACTATTGAACGTGTCAGCAGTCTGACCCGGAGCCAGGAGTTTTGTGCTAGGAGTCAAGACTAAAGGAGTTGAAATAGATGGAGTTAGTTTATTGGACCTTTTAGGAGTCATGTGCTTAGTATCGACATTAGAAGATAAAAGTAGTCGGAGACGGCCTATTGAATGTGTCAGCAGTCTGACCCGGAGCCAAGAGTTTAAGTGTTAGGAGTCAAGACTTAAGGAGTTGAAATAGTTGGAGTTAGTTTATTGGACCTTTTAGGAGTCATGTGCTTAGTATCGACATTAGAAGATAAAAGTAGTCGGAGACGGCCTATTGAATGTGTCAGCAGTCTGACCCGGAGCCAAGAGTTTAAGTGTTAGGAGTCAAGACTTAAGGAGTTGAAATAGTTGGAGTTAGTTTATTGGACCTTTTAGGAGTCATGTAATTAGTATCGACATTAGAAGATAAAAGTAGTCGGAGACGGACTATTGAACGTGTCAGCAGCCTGACCCGGAGTCAAGAGTCTTGTGCTAGGAGTCAAGACTAAAGGAGTTGAAATATTTGGTATAAGTTTATTGGACCTTTTAGGAGTCATGTACTTAGTATCGACATTAGAAGATAAAAGTAGTCGGAGACGGACTATTGAACGTGTCAGCAGTCTGACCCGGAGCCAAGAGTTTTGTGCTAGGAGTCAAGACTTAAGGAGTTGAAATAGTTGGAGTAAGTTTATTGGAACTTTTAGGAGTCATGAACTTAGTATCGACATTAGAAGATAAAAGTAGTCGGAGTCGGACTATTGAACGTGTCAGCAGTCTGACCCGGAGTCAAGAGTTTTGTGCTAGGAGTCAAGACTAAAGGAGTTGAAATAGTTGGAGTTAGTTTATTGGACCTTTTAGGAGTCATGTAATTAGTATCGACATTAGAAGATAAAAGTAGTCGGAGACGGACTATTGAGCGTGACAGCAGTCTGACCCGGAGCCAAGAGTTTAAGTGTTAGGAGTCAAAACTTAAGGAGTTGAAATAGTTGGAGTTAGTTTATTGGACCTTTTAGGAGTCATAGTCGGAGTGAAGAGTTCCAGTGTATCGATTTTAGGAAATTGAAATGTTTTTAAACTTTGACAGGAGTCAGAGATAAGAGTTGGTATTTCGACTGTAAAAGTTGAAGCCGATCAACTTAAAACTTAAAAAGTTTTTAAAAAGCAAGTCATGTTGTACATCAACTGTAAAGACTTTTCTACTATACCACGGTAATGTTTGACTTAAACTATCATCCAATTAAAACAACAGCCGCATTAAACAAAGAATTCCAAAAGACATAAGAGTCTTCGTCTAGACACTAGTCTTATGATAGAATTTTTAATCATCAGCAACACCAGATTATCATAGAAATTCCTTTTGTAAGTCCTTACTGGTTATAAATAACCAATAGCACTAATCCCTGCTAAAAGCCATCAAAACTGCATTAAACTTGACTTATAAATACACTATTCAACGGCTTAACAACATAATTGAAATTCAGGTAAGAAAGGAGTGAATTACGCCTCCTTCTTTATGAATTAATGCATAATTCATGGGTGTTTCAACCACATAGAAGTGAATCAATGAGCTACGGTTCTACAGAAACCTCTTGTTACCTTGTACATAAACCCCTACAAACTTGTTTAAAAAATAAAAAATAAAAAAAGAGACCAAATATTCCAGTTATCATTTAAATTACTTTATAACTATTATTCTACAAGTAAAAGATAAAAATCAAAGGTTTATATAAGATGGGTAAAAAAACAACAGCAGAAGTAGACTTCAGGAAAAATCGACAACTCTAAAATCAATAAAAGAAAATACCTTGTAGTTTTAATAGATCGTTGGATTTCTAGTGATTTCTTTATACATAAAAACTAGATTCACAAAATAAACACACACAAAAGAAATCACTGAAACTTTTATTTTAGAAATTATTTTCATTTTAGAAATCACTGAAAGAGTTTTTTTATATGATTTCTTTTCTGTTTGTTCTTTTAGTCAATCCAGTTTATTTAGTTCGTAAAATAGTTTCATTTAGTTGATTATATATATATATATATATATAAAATAAATTCAAAACGAAGGAAACACACAGAAAGACACAGACATAACTCACATCAATATTTCGACCATAGTCGTCATCAGGAGGTGTGAAGAGCGAAGTGTCCCGCAGGAAGGCAGGGCGGTGACTCTATATATATATATATAAACTAGAATTTTTTAAAGAACACATAGAAAAGAAATCACTGAACTCACTACTGTATTTCGACTACTATATTACTAAATATTATATATATATATATATTATATATATATATATATATATATATATATATATAGGTAAAAGTATCGACCGTGGAATAGAAACAAAACTAAAGTTTATCGGGACTCAGTCAGTTCTTCAGGTTCAGAAATTTGAACCTGAAGAACTGACCGAGTCCCGATAAACATTAGTTTTGTATATATATATAAAACAAGATTTCACATAAATACGTGAAATAACAATCAATGATCAAACCACAATAAGAAATGGGAAAACAGGACTAAGATCTTATTGTGGTTTGATCATTACATATGTTGTGTACACTTGATAAACAAAAACAGTCCGGCATAACAGTTTACACTTAAAATAAACTGTGACACATAGACAGAAACAACAAACACTCACTATTCAATATTTCGACCAGTAGAACGGTCGAAATATTGAATAATTAGTCTTTGTAATGTTTCTTTCTAAGTGTCACAGTTTATTTTAAGTGTACAAATATATGCAAATAAAATCACAACAAATAAACACGTGATGCAATCAATGAAGTCCAAAACACAGGGAAAAAGAAAAACAGAAGAAATAAATGCTCTGAGGCGTTTCACTTTATGTCATCAGAGAGCAAACAAAGTCTTTTTTCTTAGTTGGTTATTTAAATGTTCAAAGCATGAAACATCGATTTATAAAAACATAATCTATAATTTATAATAAAAAAAAAATATAATTTAAAATTGTCGATAGATAGTTCGGTTGGTTAAGTGTAATCAGGTACCAAAAATGCAAGTCTTAATTCAGTATGGACCGATATTATTAATAATAATTGTTTATTTAATAATCTCGTGTATAGTCGGTATAAAACAGTCTCCAAATATATTTTGAAAAGAATCTCTTATCTAAGAAGACGTCAATAAATATTTTCTTGAGTCCTGAGTGAAACAAAGAGATTAAAGAATTTCATATAAAAGAAAAAAGAAAATGAAATACTCGATAGAGTTATAATTCATACACGAAAATATATACGAAAAGAAATTGAAATTAACATTGATTTATGAAAAAAAACTGAATGAAGGCTTATTTTTTAAAGTTTTACATTTTCCTTTTTTTTTAAAAAAAAAAAAGAAAATAAGACGAAAAATAATTTCCCATTTCATGTTGCAAATTTGTAGGGAACCCTCTAAAACAGGGTTATTTACGATGGGGTATTATAAGGATGAACGTTTTTGAAATATAACCTGAAACTGGGAAGTAATACTTTTTATGATTCAATTGAAAAAAGAAGTGTCAGAAAGAATCCAATAATTTCGTATTTAAGCCGGGGAGGCAAGGCTTATATTGGGGGTAGGAAGTTTCTCCCTTATTTCGAGGCTTAGGGAAAGATTTAATGTATTCCAGGAGGGGGTTGGTTTTTTTTTTTGTGGTGGTAGTGGTGGTGGCTGCACGGAGGTTTGTTATACGTGGATTATCTGTAAGGTAAGGCCGGGAGATGCTGATAAACAGTAATCATAATCGGGGAGAAGGCTTTTAGAAAGGTGCCCCCTAATGGAAATAACTGAAGCCCTCATTTCTGAAACACGAGTTCAGAATCTGTTTCATTACCTGAAATCATAAACATTAAAGCCTACAAACATCGTTCACTTCTGTATAGACGGAGTAGTTTAATTAAGAAGGCTTTCAGAAAGGTGCCCCCTAATGGAAATAACTGAAGCCCCATTTCTGAAACACGAGTTCAGAATCTGTTTCATTACCTGAAATCATAAACATTAAAGCCTACAAAAATCGTTCACTTCTATATGGGCGATGTAGGATTAATTAAGAAGGTTTTCAGAAAGGTGCCCTAATGGAAATAACTGAAACCCCATTTCTGAACAGACTAGTAATATCTGAAACACGAGTTCAGAATCTGTTTCATTATCTGAAATCATCAACATTTGAAGCCTACAAACATCATTCACTTCTGTATAGACGGAGTAGTTTAATTAAGAAGGTTTTCAGAAAGGTGCCCCTAATGGAAATAACTGAAACCCCATTTCTGAAACACGAGTTCAAAATTTGTTTCATTACCTGAAATCATGAAAATTTGAAGCCTACAAACATCATTCACTTCTGTATAGACGGAGTAGTTTAATTAAGAAGGTTTTCAGAAAGGTGCCCCTAATGGAAATAACTGAAACCCCATTTCTAGTAATATCTGAAACACGAGTTCAGAATCTGTTCCATTACCTGAAATCATGAAAATTTGAAGACTACAAACATCATTCACTTCTGTATAGACGAAGTAGTTTAATTAAGAAGGCTTTTAGAAAGGTGCCCCTAATAGAAATAACTGAAACCCCATTTCTAATAATATCTGAAACACGAGTTCAGAATCTGTTTCATTATCTGAAATCATCAACATTTGAAGCCTACAAACATCATTCACTTCTGTATATACGAAGTAGTTTAATTAAGAAGGCTTTCAGAAAGGTGCCCCTAATGGAAATAACTGAAACCCCATTTCTGAAACACGAGTTCAAAATTTGTTTCATTACCTGAAATCATGAAAATTTGAAGCCTACAAACATCATTCACTTCTGTATAGACGGAGTAGTTTAATTAAGAAGGTTTTCAGAAAGGTGCCCCTAATGGAAATAACTGAAACCCCATTTCTGAAACACGAGTTCAAAATTTGTTTCATTACCTGAAATCATGAAAATTTGAAGCCTACAAACATCATTCACTTCTGTATAGACGGAGTAGTTTAATTAAGAAGGTTTTCAGAAAGGTGCCCCTAATGGAAATAACTGAAACCCCATTTCTAGTAATATCTGAAACACGAGTTCAGAATCTGTTCCATTACCTGAAATCATGAAAATTTGAAGACTACAAACATCATTCACTTCTGTATAGACGAAGTAGTTTAATTAAGAAGGCTTTTAGAAAGGTGCCCCTAATAGAAATAACTGAAAGCCCCATTTCTAATAATATCTGAAACACGAGTTCAGAATCTGTTTCATTACCTGAAATCATGAAAATTTGAAGACTACAAACATCATTCACTTCTGTATAGACGGAGTAGTTTAATTAAGAAGGCTTTTAGAAAGGTGCCCCCTAATGGAAATAACTGAAGGCCCCATTTCTGAACAGAATAGTAATATCTGAAACACGAGTTCAGAATCTGTTTCATTACCTGAAATCATGAAAATTTGAAGACTACAAACATCATTCACTTCTGTATGGGCGATGTAGGATTAATTAAGAAGGTTTTCAGAAAGGTGCCCTAATGGAAATAACTGAAGCCCTCATTTCTGAAACACGAGTTCAGAATCTGTTTCATTACCTGAAATCATGAAAATTTGAAGACTACAAACATCATTCACTTTTGTATAGACGGAGTAGTTTAATTAAGAAGGTTTTCAGAAAGGTGCCCCTAATGGAAATAACTGAAACCCCATTTCTAGTAATATCTGAAACACGAGTTCAGAATCTGTTCCATTACCTGAAATCATGAAAATTTGAAGACTACAAACATCATTCACTTCTGTATAGACGAAGTAGTTTAATTAAGAAGGCTTTTAGAAAGGTGCCCCTAATAGAAATAACTGAAACCCCATTTCTAATAATATCTGAAACACGAGTTCAGAATCTGTTTCATTATCTGAAATCATCAACATTTGAAGCCTACAAACATCATTCACTTCTGTATATACGAAGTAGTTTAATTAAGAAGGCTTTCAGAAAGGTGCCCCTAATGGAAATAACTGAAACCCCATTTCTGAAACACGAGTTCAAAATTTGTTTCATTACCTGAAATCATGAAAATTTGAAGCCTACAAACATCATTCACTTCTGTATAGACGGAGTAGTTTAATTAAGAAGGTTTTCAGAAAGGTGCCCCTAATGGAAATAACTGAAACCCCATTTCTAATAATATCTGAAACACGAGTTCAGAATCTGTTTCATTACCTACAATCATAAACATTAAAGCCTACAAACATCATTCACTTCTGTATAGACGAAGTAGTTTAATTAAGAAGGCTTTCAGAAAGGTGCCCTCTAATGGAAATAACTGAAACCCCATTTCTGAAACACGAGTTCAGAATCTGTTCATTACCTACAATCATAAACATTAAAGCCTACAAACATCATTCACTTCTGTATAGACGAAGTAGTTTAATTAAGAAGGCTTTCAGAAAGGTGCCCCTAATGGAAATAACTGAAACCCCATTTCTGAAACACGAGTTCAGAATCTGTTTCATTACCTACAATCATAAACATTAAAGCCTACAAACATCATTCACTTCTGTATAGACGAAGTAGATTAATTAAGAAGGCTTTCAGAAAGGTGCCCCTAATGGAAATAACTGAAACCCCATTTCTAATAATATCTGAAACACGAGTTCAGAATCTGTTTCATTACCTACAATCATAAACATTAAAGCCTACAAACATCATTCACTTCTGTATAGACGAAGTAGATTAATTAAGAAGGCTTTCAGAAAGGTGCCCCTAATGGAAATAACTGAAACCCCATTTCTGAAACACGAGTTCAGAATCTGTTTCATTACCTACAATCATAAACATTAAAGCCTACAAACATCATTCACTTCTGTATAGACGGAGTAGGATTATTTAAAATTCACTATACCTAACCAAAAACAAAATCAACAATTGTAACATGAAATACAGAGAACAAACCAGTAATACTTGGCAAATTGAAACACAAACGCAAAACAGATATCAAGAAAACGAAAATTGAGGGACTCCAAACACTTGGAACTCTGAATCCGATATAAAAAAATTCACTCAAATTGATACTAATATTCTATCACCAACCCCCACCACATTCATAGCTATATTAATGATGTTAGTGTAACCTGAACATTTTATATATAACCTTACTATATCTGAAACCTTCAAACACATACAGGCCGACCTTATAATTACTCGTAAGATAGTTACATTAGCAAACATTGTGTTTATTATTAAAAACAACAAAATATAACTTGAGTACGAAATATAATATCCTAAACATTCCATAGTGATGCCAAACAGTTAATACACATATTATAAAATAAAAATAAACTACCTAACGGTTTGTGTTCTAATTGTTTCCTCACAATAGAAAAATACCGAGGTAATTATGTATAATAATTAAATAATCTAATATAATTATGTTTCATGTTATTGTAATTAAATTCTGTATTGATGTAGCCCTGAAGATGTCTACAAATATAGACGAAACGTCGGCTTAAAGGTGTTGAAATACTGAAGCTACATCAAACCTCGATAAAAAAGAAAAATAGTGTTATATATATCAACTAACTACAATATATAATGGGAAAACAAGACTAAGATCTTTCAACTGTAACAAGCGGTCTTCGTCAGAGTCAAAAATCCAACTGAATCTGATATATATATATATATATATATATATTGTTAAATAACGCCCCATATTTGGCTGGTATCTGTTTCTTAAAGAATTTCTCCAGTTTCCGGAATTCCTTCCTCGTCTCTTCATTAAAACTATAAAGCTTATCACCAGTATTGGTATGGTATCACCAATATGGTATATGCTAGATTGCTAGCAATATGACTAGCAATACTGGTGATAAGCTTTATAGTTTTAATGAAGAGACGAGGAAGAAATTACAGAAACTGGAGAAATTCTTTAAGAAACAGATACCAGCCAAATATGGGGCGTTATTTAACAATATATATATATATCAGAGTCAGTTGGATTTTTGACTCTGACGAAGACCACTTGTTACAGTTCAAAGATCTTCGTCTTGCTTTCCAATTTCTTATTGTGGTTTGAACAATGATTGTTGTTTCACGAGTTTATCAAAAACCTTATAATATATATAAACGTTTAAACAACAGTAGGAAAATCAGTCAGAAAAATGGCTATGATAAACTTTATTGCTATAAACTGGAATTCTAAATTTTGATCTGAAAGCAATATTTTCATTTTGCTATCACGTTTTTATTAATTTTATTTCAATAGAATTCAAATAAAAAAAAAATGTATATTTTAAAAGATATATTTAGTAGAAGTGAATAGTATGTATATAAAAATAAAGATTGCAAGTAGTTATGAATATGGGAGAGAGAGGTTTAGTATTAAAAGAAAGAAAAGAAAGAAAAAGAAATAAAGTGGAGGAAGGAGCCGCCCTGATGGAGATAGCCTGCAGACATCTGATAGAGGCTAGTCATTAGGTGGCCTGACTGCGAGAGCAGAGAGAGATAAGGCTTGTGAAGCATAGCAGTGGCATTCGAATAATCCCATTAATAGAATATCAAGCCTGCCTTGCAAGTCAATGCTTCAACGTGTTTTGCCTTGATCTGAATGCCTAAACAAATCAAGCCGGCTTCTTTAAGGAAGAAAAAATATCAAAAGGGGGTAATCCAAAAAACAAGTATCCTTTTAGAACAGTTATGTTGCATGATCTAGCAACCAAAAGACCAATTCTTTGACAGAGATGTAAACGGTTGAGGCCAGACTGCGAATGACTTGCTTTATGACGGACTATTGGCTGACCCAGGTCTTTGACAGGTCATGGTGACTTTGGGGCCTACCTTGAGAGGTTCCGTCTAGCCGAGAGTTCTGCTTGCTCATGAGGGGAAACCAGTTGAATCGGTGGGCCACATATTGGAATGTTGCCCAAGATATGCCGATCTTAGATTCGGCATTTGAGTGAGGCTCATGTTTTCTGCCAAACATCATTTAACACAGAGGGACTGTGCAACCTCTATAACCATTGGCGGAATAACGAAGGCATCGCTAAGCAGCGGGCAACTGGAACCGCACGCATGGACCTACTAACTCTACTCTCCTATTGGTCACCATCGTAAGGAACATATTGCTTTCCCCTGAGAACTCATAGAAAATATATATATATATATATATGAATAATAATCAAAATAACACTTGATATAATAGATGGATTAATTTACCACAATGAAAACAATTTTTGAAACAATGCTCTAAGGCCTTTCGTTAACACATCTTCGGAGAGCAAGTGAACTAAAAAAACAATAAATACTTGTTAACTTGGCTGATTGAAATTTCCAGAATTGATGGCAACCCTGAATGTGTTTAATGATGAAGTCTTCATCTGTTTAATTATCCCGCTAATCAAAACTTCATCTAATTTGTAGAGTCCTAGGCTATTGTTCATCAACTTCTCATAAAAGTTCTTTATGAGCGCACTTTCCACGATATTTCTTCTTCTTTCTGAAGACACGTATATTAATTCATTTGCTTCATTCCAATTAATCACATGATTACTGTTTCTTATGTGCATGAACAAGGCACTCTTTTCGTCCTCTCTTCTGATAGAACATTTGTGCTGTTTTATCCTTTGTAAGAAGACCTTTGCTCGTCTGTCCAATGTAAGACATTTCACAGTCAGTACATGGTATCCTGTATACACAACAGTCCTTTCTTTTTGGCTTATTATTGACAAGTCTGTTAAACAAGTTACCATCAATACTGAACACAACAGAAACGTCCAATCTTTTCATAAATGAAGGCATATCTTTCAAACAAGGACTATATGGAATGACTAACAAATTCCTTCTTGTGAACTGTTCTTCATGAAAGAACCTTTGATTAGCTGTACCTAACTCCTTTTAAGTGATATATATATATATATATATATATATATATATATATATATATAAAGCTTTCACATAAACAAGTGAAATAACAATCAATGATCAAACCACAATAAGAAATGGGAAAACAAGACTAAGATCTTTCAACCGTAACAAGCGGTCTTCGTCAGAGTCAAAAACCCAACTGAAATCTTTATATATATATATATATATATATATATATATATATATATTTGTGTATGATGGCAGCAGATCTTCTTTCAAACATGTATTATTAAAGTTGGCAGCAGCTTCTGCGTTGACCAATTTATGGCTGATTTTTTCTAGTTTCCTCACTAGTTTACGGTAACTCTCGGGTATTTTCCAGAGGAGTTCTGGTAAGACATGAAGGTAAACACTAAACACTTTAAAACATACAAAACAGTGACCTCAAAGCTATACCCAGTTCAAAAAATGTTGATACCACCTATAAGCTTGTAAGAGAGGTGTAGGTGAAGGGACACGACACAGGTAGATGGGTTCAGTGCCCTGCCCTGCCGGCCCTCCCACCTACACCTCCCTCCCTTCTCCATACTTTATTTCCTTAGTTAGTTGTTAACTGTACCATAGTTAAGATGTTCTCTATACCATAGCCTTAGTTTTGATTATAATTTTAGTTTATAGATTTTTACCTGAAGATGGCTAATGTAAGCCGAAAGCTTGTGTGTTAGATTAAGTCGTAAATTATAGTGTTAGAATAAAGTTTTGAAAGTGTTTAGTGTTTACCTTCATGTCGTTACCAGAACTCCTCTGGAAAATACCCGAGAGTTGCCGTAAACTAGTGAGGAAACTAGAAAAAATCAGTCATAAATTGGTCAACGCAGAAGCTGTTGCCAACTATAATATTATATATATATATATATATATATTCACTGTTTCGTTATTGAGGGCTAGGTCAAATAAAAGAAAATAAACTCCTTTCTAGGCCGACGTTTCGATGTATTTGTACATCATCTTCAGGGCTAAAATTAGAGTAAGACTATAATACATTTATCAAAACAATCTACAACTCACATAGAGAAATAACACACACTTTTGTTAAAAATGTTATATTATGTTATGTTAAATGTTATATATATATATATATATATATATATAAAGATTTCGCATAAACACGTGAAATAACAATCAATGATCAAACCACAATAAGAAAATGGGAAAGTCTTGCTTTCCCATTTTCTTATTGTTGTTTGATCATTGATTATATATATATATATACATTTAAAAACTATATGTCTGATTCCACTTGATTTAACTTTGTCGAATATTTTTCTAAATTTCGAAATATTTTCTTCATTTCCGGATTCAATTTAAAAATTAAATCACCATCTTTGTTAGAATTCTTATTGAACATGTTTTGGTGTTCATCCACCATCTTCAGAAAAAAAAAAGAAACAATTAAAACTACACACAACAAAATGAATCTAATTACCTAAAATCACATTACAATAGAAAAACAATAAATGGACAGTCTATGAACACGACAGGCAGGTTAACAAAAGGTTACACGGACAGGTTTAGCGTTGTCAGTGTTGGCATCAATGTTCTCATTTGCCTTAGGTATATGTATACGTATATACATACATATATATATAAACTAGAATTTAAAAAAAGAACACATAGAAAGGAAACCACTGAACTCACTACTATATTTCGATGTCCTCGTCTTCAGGAAAAGAAGTGAATCGCTCCAAAGGCTGATAACGACTGACTTGGCGTTCGAACTGAAGCACTCAAACAGTGTAGCCAACTAGAACAGTGTAGTTCGAAGAATCGTTTCTCTAATTGTCATACATATATATATAATATATATATATATATATATATATATATATATATATATATATATATATATATAGTTCAATATAAACAAAGAAACATAGAGAAATCAGAAGAACACACTTACAGTCTCTAATTTTCGGTTTGAACCGTCTTCAGGAGAGATAAGAGAGGGAAACCAAGCGCACTGCATCAGAGACGGTTGGAGACCAACAGTGTTGCCGCATGCGCGCCCGTTCACAGAAAATAAGGTAGACAGGAATCAATTTATAATTTATAAAATAAAATAATGGAATATGAAAACAATAAATATATAAAAAAAAAAATTGAAAAAATAAGGGAAATTGATACAGAGAAATTTATTTTATAAATTATAAATTAGTTATAAATTGATTCCTGTCTACCTTATTTTCTGTGAACGGGCGCGCATGCGGCAACACTGTTGGTCTCCAACCGTCTCTGATCCAGTGCGCTTGGTATCCCTCTCTTATCTCTCCTGAAGACGGTTCAAACCGAAAATTAGAGACTGTAAGTGTGTTCTTCTGATTTCTCTATGTTTCTTTGTTTATATTGTACTATATTTGTCCGTTTTGGATCGTATTTCCAACGAAAAAAAGTGTATATATATATATATATATTATATATATGTATATGATCAAACCACAATAAGAAAACGGGAAAACAAGACTAAGATCTTTCAACCGTAACAAGGGGTCTTCGTCAGAGTCAAAAACCCAACCATTGGGGTCAAAAACCCCAATCATTGATTGTTATTTCACGTGTTTATGTGAAATCTTTTTATATATATATATATATATATATATATATATATATATATATATATATATATTTAGCTGATAAAACGAAATACGATCCAAACTGGACACAATACGAGTTCGAGATTAACAAAGAGCAACACACAAAGTAGGGAAACACACTTACAGACTCAAATTTTCGGGTAATCCGTCTTCAGGAGAAAAAGAATGGAGCCAAGTACGTGTGGCGCAACGGCAAGTAACCCATTACTTGGCAAGTAACGTTGTAGGCGCAACGGCAAGTAACCCATTACTTGGCAAGTAATGGGTTACTTGCCGTTGCGCCTACAACGTGCTTGGTCTCCCATTCTCTTTTCTCCTGAAGACGGATTACCCGAAAATTTGAGTCTGTAAGTGTGTTTCCCTACTTTGTGTGTTGCTCTTTGTTAATCTCGAACTCGTATATATATATATATATATGTGTGTGTGTGTGTGTGTGTGTGTGTGTTTGAGTGTTTTGCTGAAACACCGAAAAAAATAAGCGACAAAACTGTTAGATAAGAATGGTTGTTACGAAATAGCATGAATGATATAACCGGCAGTAGCGGAAAGGCAGGCCGCCTCGCCCCCCCTAAGGTAACTCCTCCATATGGATTTATTACTTCCCAAGTAAGCCCTTTCCAAACAAACCAATTTATTATCAATACAGTTACGACTTCCTTATATTTAATTCAATCGCCTTTTTATTTGCGCCGAAAGTAAATTCATGTGTTTATATGAATGCCAGTATTTAATAGAAATAATCTGAAACATTCTAACGTAGTGCAATCAGTTATTATGTGGTATTTACTCATTATAGGGTGAAAAGCTAATGAAATGGTCTCCAGACATAAAACTTTAATCGTATAAACAACGCGTTTCGAACACGTAGTGTTCTTCTTCATCCTAGTCAGTTGTACCACAGACATGCATATTATTAAATCATTAGTTATGCAATCCGTAATTGTGTGGTATTTACTCATTCTGTGTGGAGACTTTTGTTGGTTTATCCATTTTACCTCAGAATGCATGTTATTATTACCACTGAGGATAGTATGATTTGTATTATTAATATGGTAAACCATCATACCTCATACGATGGTGTTGGAGTCGTTGGAGCGCTTTCGGACGTTGTCCATCTTCAATCGTAACTAACTAACCTATTGAGCTGTTATAAAGGGGGTTGGTTTTCTGTCAAGTCCACTGCTATTCTGATATAATTATTTTGATTTTATCTAGTTATTTTTGATGTTTAGTTTTTAGCTATTATCTAGTTTGATTTTTGTATATTTTCAATGTATTTTCTTTAAAATATAAAAAAAACTAGATAATAGCTAAAAACTAAAAATCAAAAAGAATTAAATAAAATCAAAATAATAATATCAGGATAGCAGTGGACTTGACAGATAACCAAGCCCCTTTATGACAGCTCAGTAGGTCAGTTAGTTAGTTACGATTGAAGATGGACAACGTCTGAAAGCGCTCCAACGACTCCAACATCATCGTACAAGGTATGACGGTTTGCCATTTTAATAATATGTACCACAGACACTCACTCTTAGGTTCGTACTCTCTTCCTTATTTTATTTTATTTTTATTTTCTACTATATTTACTTTGTACTATAGATAACTCTCTGATGACATTATATTTTTTAGTTGATGCCTGAAGAAGAACACTAGATGTTCGAAACGCGTTGTTTATACCATTAAATGTTTATATGTGGAGACCATTTCATTAGCTTTTTACCCAACAAACTCAAATATATGGATATAACTACATATAATCCAATATTAATAATATAATAACAAAATTTAAAAAAAAAAATCTGAAAAAGTCTAAACTTAACTTTAACATAACTAATAGATATCAAACATAATGATTCTTTACTTCCTAAAAACTTTGACATTCAATGATAAGAAATTATTTGTACATTTTATCGAAAAAAAGTACCTCGTTTGTTGTTTTAATAATTTGAAAATGTTTTTCATATATTCATTCTGGATTAAATCATCAAAGTGTACTTTATATGACTGTCTTAAAGTCCTATCTTCTTATCCAAATGTAGTGGTACCTGAAATCATTGCATCTTGTTTTATAAATCTCTTTTTCATTCTTTATTATCAGTATTGGAAAATTTCAAGGAGGAAGAATTTCATTAATTAAATAAGGAAGAAAATTATAAAAATCAAAATGCTTAATATTAAACTATTTATATTCTGCAAGCTAAATTTTTTAATCAACAATTATAAGATTAAAATTTTGAATTTTCATACAAATCGTTGTTTTTAGTATTTGAATTTTTCAATCTCCTGAGGTAAACATAATTCTTAAGCGTAAACTACCTCAAAAAGAAAGGAAAATAGATATTATTCAGCTAGAATGCAAAGCTATCAAGGATTTTATTAAGTATTGGCAAAATTACATTAAAATTCACTGGTCTTGCAAGAGATCCAATGATTATACGAATAAAAAAGGCATCAGTTGTGTGATATACCGGAATAAGCATATATAATGTCATATATATAGTTCTCATGTATTTCAATACAGCAATCCTGCTTTAGTGTATCCTTAAAGAAAAAGGACCTTCATCATGAATGTATTTATAAATATATGTAGTTATGAATAAATAAATACTGACTATAAAACCCAATATATATATATATGTGATCAAACCATCATATTATATGGGAAAAAAGACTATGATATTTCTTAAGTTCGTTTTTGACTTGGCTGGATCAATCACTATCTGTACTACCTGAAGGAATGAAAGACTAATAAACATCTCCCATTTAGACGATTATATTATATACCCATCATATAATACTATATACTCACCATATAATACTATATACTCACCATATAATACTATATAGTCATCATATAATACTATATACTCATCATATAATACTATATACCCACCATATAATACTATACACCCATTTATTACTATAAGTTTGATAATGTTAACTTATAATAAAGTTGAGTGTAGGCCAATATATGTAAAGTTCAATATAGCCTATGTATAAAGCTTGTATGAACACTGCTCAAACTGTAACTCTGTAATTGTTAAAACATTGACTGGAGTATCGACATTGAAATTAGTCAATTCATGCTTTATCAACATTCAATGCAAAGGTCACTTAATACCACTTTAATAACAATTAAATGTGTGATTACTGAGCTGTTCATTTGGTGATACATTCTCTTATCAGTGATTAAATTCAGGAAACAAAGTAACCTAATAATGTTAACCAAGAGTCGATTGATTACCTTAAATAAAAAAATTATTTGTTTCTTTTGTACAAAAAAACAAATAAACGTTCATTTGATTATTAAAATACATATTATATCAGTTTAACAGTATTTGTGTGAATTAAGTAGTATTTAAGGTTAGTTAGAATCACAGATAACATCAAATGATAATTTATCTCAAGAATTAAGTGTTATAAGTATTAATAATTACTTGAATTGTGTTATTAATTAATAACAATGATATATCAACTTCATTAAGGGATAAGGAAACTGTTTTATGCTTTTAAAGTGAATTAACTAACTAACTAACTAGGATAATAAATTAAATACTCAAGATTTGGTTATATTTTTATTCTTTTAAAAAATATGAAATAAAAAAATGTAATGTTATCTTCATAAATCATTTCAGTGAGATTTACTAAACCTATAATATCACTTTAATGAATGATATTTAAACAAGACCTTAAAAGTTATACCAAGAAAAAAAAAATAATTATTGAAGTTCTAGTAACATCAAAATGTTTTCAATTTGTGTTATTTTGTTTTGTAATTTTTATAATATGTTGAATAGTTATGAATTATACATGAAAATGTACAAATAAAACTTTGAAGGGATTTATTCCAACCATTTACTTGAGTATGTTAGTCTTAATATTTGTATTAATTCACTTTTAATAGCATAAAAAACAGTTTACTTATCCTTAATGAAGTTGATATATCATTGTTATTAATTAATAACACAATTCAGTAATTATTAATACTTATAACACTTAATTCTTTAAATATACTTGTATACTTACAAGATTTAATAAAAGAAGTTTAATTACTTAAATGTTATAAATAATTTATCACAAACACTTATAGAATAGTTGTAAACCAAAAGAAATCTTTAAATTTGGCAATCAATACTTGTTAAAATTCAAACAATCTACTGTTTTAACTATTCTAAATTATTAATTACAACATTTCAAAGTATCTTCATAAACAAAATAATTTTTAAATTCATTTTTATTAAAGTTATTACTTCCATATTGTTGAACTTTAATTATACACAAAATCAATAAAACTCAATACAACTAAAAAAAAGAATCTGAGAGATTAATAAAAAAGTTGTAAAAAATATTGTAATTTCTTATATTCTAACATAAAGAAATAATTTAAAAGTCAAAACAATCACAGAGCAATTCAAAAACTATATAAATTTGATTGAAACAAAGTAGAAGATATCATTCTTAAATATTTAACATTTCTTCAGTCATAATCATAAATTACAATATAGAAATAAACTAAAGGTTCAAAACTGTAGCAAGTGTTTATTTGATTATGGTAAGTCTCAATATTTGTATTAACTCATTTTTAAGTAATTTAAAAATAATTGTCTTATTCTGAAGGAAATAGAGATATCATTGTTATTAATTAATAAACTAATAGTGCCAATTAATACAAACTAATTAGTTTGCATTAATTCATTTTTAATTAATTTAAAAATAATTGTCTTATCCAGAAGAAAATAACATCTATTATGGTTTATTAATTACTAAAATAATTCAGTAATTATTGACTCCATGAAATATTTAATATCAAGTAAATTATAATTAACATTTTTTACAATAAATTCATATCACTGAATGAATCTGCAAGCTTTTATTAAGTGCTATAATAAGTATAATTAGAACTAAGAACAACCTTTATTGGTTTTAAATTACAAGATTTTTTGACAATGACCAAGTGTTTTATTCAATTGAATTATCTTATAGACTTTCTAGAAACACCACTAAATCAAGCTAACTATGTATTCAACATATTGTTCTTTCAAATTTAATTTTTTTTTTATTCGAATTAAACTCTGACTTTTGTATTATTAATTAAATGAAATAACAATGTTTTAGACATAAGTCAGTACAACAATAGCATAAATTTAATAAAAACTACACTCAATTTCAAACTAAATTCTGTTCTAAATTATTTAAAACAAATAATTTCCAATAAGATATTTAACTTTTATTAATGAATAGAGCAAGTGTTTTTTTTTTTTATATTTCGTTGATATATTTTGTTTAAAATGATTTTTTTACAGCTTGAAGAAACAAGAATACAATTAAAATGTTGATATTGTATATTATAATTAAAAAAGAAAAAAAAATAATTTACACAAAAGGACGCTAACTAAGATTTCAAGCAGCCATATTGCTGAAAGATGATCTCTAACCATGTAATTTATTATGTTCATTATTTTATTAATAATAAAGTAATTAAACACTGATAAACACGTAAATAACTGAGAACACTTTCATGCTTACCATTTGATGTTAATTTGAAGATAATATCTTCCTTTATGAGATTAATTGTTTCAATTTTTCATGGAAATAATTAAAGCACAACCCAAGCAATATTTCTGACTAACCAATAGAAGACGAATGACTTTCACATGACGTCACACAATGCAATGCTTTCCAAATTTATGCCCTAACTAGGTGTCTTCTTTTCAATGACGTCACAACAGCAAAGCCATCTCAATTACGTCCAATTATGAATGTTTACTTCCTCGTTTTTTTTTTAAAGATCTATTTAACGCCTTCATTTATTCCTTCTCTGATGAATGTTTATTTTATCTTAAAGTCCTATCTGTTAATCCAATGTAGTGTTGTCTGAAATCATTGAATCATATTCACTAAATCTCATTTTAATTTATTATTATCAATATTTAAAAATATTAATGAGGAAAGATTTAATTAATTCAGGCAAAAAATCAATTGGTCACATCAAATGGCTTAATATATTTCTATTTATATTCCGCAAAAAAAAAAACTTTTCTGCAAACAAAATGCACCATAATGCCCCTTTAAGACTAAGCAAAAAAAGACTACGAATATAAACAACGGTCCACAAGGACTATAAAACTTTAAATTACACAAAGTACGATACAGAAAAAATAATAAAAAGAACACTTACGGAATTCAATATTTCGAACTGTTGTTCGTCATCAAGAGTAGACTAAAAGAGGGGACGAAGTGAGAGACGAATTCGCGCTTCGTCCGTCGACGTGAGGAGATCTCTCTCACTTCGTCCTCTCTTCTAGTCAACTCCTGACGATGGACAACAGTTCAAAATATGAATTCTGTAAGTGTTCTTTTTATTCTTTGTCTGTGTCGTGATTTGTGTAATTTAAAGTTATATATATATATACAATTAAAATAAGCAGTGCCACATAAACTGAAACACAACAAAGACTCACTTTTCAATATTTCGACCGTAATGGCGGTCGTCCATAGGAGAAAAAGTGAATTGACGGAGGGACGACAGTCAACTCATATATATAGTTCAATATAGACAAAGAAACATAGAGAAATCAAAAGAACACACTTACAGTCTCTAATTTTCGGTTTGAACCGTCTTCAGGAGAGATAAGAGAAGGAAACCAAGCGCACTGGTTCAGAGACGGTTGGAGACCTCCAACCAATTTGTGATCGAAATATAGATCGAATATATATATATCAATAAAAACATTTCACATAAACACGTGAAATAACAATCAATGATCAAACCACAATACGAAATGGGAAAACAAGACTAAGATCTTTCAACCGTAACAAGCGGTCTTCGTCAGAGTCAAAAACCTGTCAGTTGGGTTTTTGACTCTGACAAAGACCGCTTGTTACGGTTGAAAGATCTTAGTCTTGTTTTCCCATTTCGTATTGTGGTTTGATCATATATATATATCAATGATCACACTACAATATGAAATGGGAAAACCAGACTAAGATCTTTCAACCGTAACAAGCGGTTTTCGACATGTTTGCGCGACTTCTGGGACACTCTGTATAGTTTTAATTTTACGTTACTGAAGATGACCTGCTCCCTTCTTTCAGCAAGGAGAGATGTGATAGACGTGCATGAATGCCCAGTGTGTTGACAGTTGCTGTCCATTGAGGACTTATATATATATGTTATAGAGAGGAGGAGGGGACTATGAGTGATGGAGTCAGATGTGGCAGTGTGTGTATATACAGAGACGAGAAGGAGACATGCCAGACGAATGATGAAGATAGAGCCTGACAAGACCGGTCAATAGGAGCCAGTTATCTTAGGTAAACACTCTCGACCGGCTCAAGGGCTAGCACTCATTCTCATACGACTTTGGCTAGCGCGCTTTACACCTCTTTACATCAACCCCCGAAATAAAAACTAATTTATTAGTAATGGTAACTAGCCAAGACTAAAAGCTAAACCACAACTAATCTAATCTAAATACACTTGAATTAGTCGGTTAGTTAAGCCGTCGGTTCCGAGCCTGTACCATGTCAACTCGTTAGTTCAACCGTCAGTCCCGAACCTGTACCATGTCAACTCGTTAAAGATTCGTAATCTAAATACACTTGAATTAGTCGGTTAGTTAAGCCGTCGGTTCCGAGCCTGTACCATGCCAGGTACTCGTTAAAGATCCCTAATCTAAATACACTTGAATTAGTCGGTTAGTTAAGTAGTCGATATCGAGCCTGTACCATGTCAGGTACTCGTTAAAGATCCCTAATCTAAATACACTTGAATTAGTCGGTTAGTTAAGCCGTTGGTTCCAAGCCTGTACCATGTCAGGTACTCGTTAAAGATCCCTAATCTAAATACTCTTGAATTAGTCGGTTAGTTAAGCCGTCGGTTCCAAGCCTGTACCATGTCAGGTACTCGTTAAAGATCCCTAATCTAAATACACTTGAATTAGTTGGTTAGTTAAGCCGTCGGTTCCAAGCCTGTACCATGTCAGGTACTCGTTAATGATCCCTAATCTAAATATACTTGAATTAGTGGTAGTTAACCGTCGGTTCCAAGCCTGTACCAGTCAGGTACTCGTTAAAGATCCCAATTAAAACACTTGAAATAGTCGGTAGTTAAGCCGTCGGTTCCAAGCCTGTACCATGTCAGGTACTCGTTAAAGATCCCTAATCTAAATAACTTGAATTAGTCGGTTAGTTAAGCCTCGGTTCCAAGCCTTACCATGTAGGTACCGTTAAGATCCCTAATCTAAATAACTTGAATTAGTCGGTTAGTTAAGCCGTGGTTCCAGCTGTACCAGTAGGTACTCGTTAAAATCCCTAATCTAAATACACTTGAATTAGTCGGTAGTTAACCTCGGTTCCAAGCCTGTACCATGTAGGTACTCGTTAAAGACCCTAATCTAAATAACTTGAATTAGTCGGTTAGTTAAGCCGTCGGTTCCGAGCCTGTACCATGTGAGGTACTCGTTAAAGATCCCTAATCTAAAAATAAACAAACCTATTGAAATTAGGTTCGAAAATTAAAAAAAGTTAAAGGCCGTCGGTTCCGAGCCTGTACCATGCCAGGTACTCGTTAAAGAACCCCACTGTAAATATACTTAAGTTAGGAAAAATTTAGGACTTCCAATGTAGAATGTTCATTGTATGGTATCACAAAGAACCAATGTTCGGTCTATGGGTGCTCCCTAGGGGCTGCCACTGCAACCTAAACAAACCTGTAAAATATCTTGACTGATTATGGCCTTACCAATCTTCAGTAACTACTATTGAGACAATTAACAACAATAGCAACACCTTATTCAAAGTTGTATAAACTACAATTTCTAATTTTAATATATAAACATGGAATTATAAATACCTATATCTTCAGTAACTACTGTTTAAGGCTTTGCTTTGAAGATTAGTAAGGTTTGATATGAGGTACAACGTATATGGTTAAGAAATTATACATTTATAATTGAATATTAAATTAGGTAGATATAACGGTTTTATTTATTGTTCTGTTTCTGTTAATAATCGAAGAGATAATTTGCCGATATTTAATGGAGTTAAGTTAGAAGATGGTATCTAACAAAAAAGAAAAGGGACTTAATTGGAAGGAACATGTGCTGATAAGAGAGACAAAGTAAGAAGACAGCTGGGTGGAGCTAAATTGAGGAGTGAGTGAGATGAAGAACAGCTTGGGGGGGGGGGGGAATCAAAGGCATCTTGGTGCAGACACTAATTGGATGAGGGAACAAAAAGGGCAAAAGGGTGTGATACCTAGGAGGCAAAAACAGTGTATCAAGACGAGAGGGGGGAGGGGGAGGGAGGGGGAGGCAACTGGCTGTTTAGTGGTACAGGGGTAATTATAAAAAGTGTTCCTCTGTGTCACCTGTGAACAGTCCACATTCCAATCATAGTTACCCTTCATATTTATAAAATTGGAAATAAAGCTTAAAGAAATTCACTTTTATTAATAAATATTAATTAATTTATCATATTCTGCAGTTTATAAAAACTGAATCAATGTGCAGTCAATCAACAAAGGAAGGATATTCCTCTTGCAGAGCAAAGGTATACAACTGTTGATTGTGAAAGGAGGTCAATCAGTATTGTCAATCAGTACAGTTATTCTTCTGTCATTATGTGACGTCTAACTCTGTGCAACTTTAATCTAGCTCTTCAAAGAGTTACGACATTTCATATAAAGCCTTTAATTGGAACAGGGTCTTCTGTCACTATTTGTGGATATAACAAGGTTCATGTAACTATTACAAAGCGATACTTCTTCTGAGCTATTCTGACTCCTATTCATAATGGACGAACGAAACAACTCTGAACTATCCTTGACTCCTATTCACTATAGGGAAACGAGATATACTCTGCATATCATTGACTCCTATTCATCAAAGCCAAATGAGACATACTCTGCAACTATCCTTGACTCCTATTCATCAAAGCCAAATGAGACATACCTAAATCCTTAACTTCCTATTCTTTAAAAAAGAGACATATCGATATCCTTGACTCTATTCATCAAAGCCAAATGAAACATACCTCTTACCAATTTAATCCTTTCAAAACCAAAGAAACATATTTGACTATCCTTGACTTTTTTCACCCAAACCAAAGAAACATACCTATTATTCTTTATCCTATTCACAAAACCAAAATGGACCTTCTGACTATCCTTAACTCCCTATTTATCAAAGCCAAATGAAACATACGCTATTTTTAAACCCAATTCTTTCAAAACCAAAATGAGAATACTCTGACTATTCTTGACTCCTATTCATCAAAACCATATGAGACATACTCTACTTTGACTATCCTTGACTCCTATTCATCAAAACCAAATGAGACAAACTGTGACTATCCTGACTTTTACTAGATCAATATCCGATTGCCCTAAATAAAAACAGGGAGACAAAAATGAAGATAGATATATAGGTGGAAAAGAAAGAAGAAGAGAGAGAAGAGAAGAGATGGAAAGGAAAAATTGAAGGTAGAAAAAAAACAACCCCCTACAGTGACTCAACTTTAACTAAAGTGGATGACATTTGTTAAATGAGCCAAACTTTTTTTTTGTTTCTTCTTTCATCAGAGAAGGCAAATTTATAATAAATGTTGGCTTTTGAAACTTTGACAAAACAAAAAAAAAACAAAAAAACAAAGGTGCTAGGACATTAAAGTACTTGATTTAAACACATATATGTTCTATAGAGTGAGTAAGTGAAATGATTATTCAGAGAGTGTTGGGATGTAATAAACAAGGATGGCTTGATGGGAGGGTGTTTGATTTGACCACAGGGAAAGATTGATTGCTTTTGGATGAGGCTATTTCAAATGACGTGCGGCCTGACGGATTACCTGTCCCCCACGAGGCCGTCTTATAATATTACAATGCAATGCCTGCATTCATACAGATACTACAAGTAAACAGTTATGACAGCTCATGGCTTCATAGAATGATATAGTCATATTCAAATAGCCATTTATTATATATAAAATAAGTCAAGAAACCATTAATTAACGTTTTAATGTTTAATTCATGCTCTGAACTATCCTTGACTCCTATTGACTGTAGGGAAACGAGACATACTCTGCATATCATTGGCTCCTATTCATCAAAGCCAAATGAGACATACTCTGACTATCCTTGACTCCTATTCATCAAAGTCAAATGAGACATACTCTGACCATCCTTGACTCCTATTCATCAAAGTCAAATGAGACATACTCTGACTATCCTTGACTCCTATTCATCAAAGTCAAATGAGACATACTCTGACCATCCTTGACTCCTATTCATCAAAGTCAAATGAGACATACTCTGACTATCCTTGACTCCTATTCATCAAAGTCAAATGAGACATACTCTGACTATCCTTGACTCCTATTCATCAAAGTCAAATGAGACATACTCTGACTATCCTTGACTCCTATTCATCAAAGCCAAATGAGACATACTCTGACCATCCTTGACTCCTATTCATCAAAGTCAAATGAGACATACTCTGACTATCCTTGACTCCTATTCATCAAAGTCAAATGAGACATACTCTGACCATCCTTGACTCCTATTCATCAAAGTCAAATGAGACAATACTCTGACTATCCTTGATTCCTATTCATCAAAGCCAAATGAGACATTACTCTGACCATCCTTGACTCCTATTCATCAAAGCCAAATGAGACATACTCTGACTATCCTTGACTCCTATTCATCAAAGTCAAATGAGACATACTCTGACCATCCTTGACTCCTATTCATCAAAGTCAAATGAGACATACTCTGACTATCCTTGACTCCTATTCATCAAAGCCAAATGAGACATTCTCTGACTATCCTTGACTCCTATTCATCAAAGTCAAATGAGACATACTCTGACCATCCTTGACTCCTATTCATCAAAGTCAAATGAGACATACTCTGACCATCCTTGACTCCTATTCATCAAAGTCAAATGAGACATTCTCTGACTATCCTTGACTCCTATTCATCAATGTCAAATGAGACATACTCTGCATATCATTGACTCCTATTCATCAAAGTCAAATGAGACATACTCTGTCTATCCTTGACTCCTATTCATCAAAGTCAAATGAGACATACTCTGACTATCCTTGACTCCTATTCATCAAAGTCAAATGAGACATACTCTGACTATCCTTGACTCCTATTCATCAAAGCCAAATGAGACATACTCTGACTATCCTTGACTCCTATTCATCAAAGTCAAATGAGACATACTCTGACCATCCTTGACTCCTATTCATCAAAGTCAAATGAGACATACTCTGACTATCCTTGACTCCTATTCATCAAAGCCAAATGAGACATACTCTGACTATCCTTGACTCCTATTCATCAAAGCCAAATGAGACATACTCTGACTATCCTTGACTCCTATTCATCAAAGCCAAATGAGACATACTCTGACCATCCTTGACTCCTACAAATAAATAAAAATTGAAATATTGAAATATAATTACCTCCTTATTCTAAAGTCCTTGAGCTCTCGAACTTTTCCTTACCCTTTCAACAAAAAGTTAAATTGAACCCAAACCTCCCTTCAACATTGGAAACTTCCTTTATTTCCAATAAATTAAAATTAGAACATATTCTTGAAATTATCCTTGATCCATTCATAAATTTAAATAACAATACTCCTAAATAAATCCACTCCATTCAACAAATCAAAATTTGAAACATTACTTCTGACTAATCCTTGACCCCTTTATTTAAAATAAAATAGAATTAATTTAAATTAATCCTTGATTTATTCATAAAATAAATTTAAACATAATTGACCAATTTGATTATTCACCAAAGTCAAATGAGGCATTTTTTGGTTTATTCATTTATTTATTCACAAATAAAATGAACACAAAACTTGATAATCCTTAATCCTATAAAAAGAAAATGAGAAACTCTGACTAAAATTTGATTATTCAAATAAAGTCAAATGAGAATAATTGAAACCACCTTGGTTTAAAATTTAAATAAAAAGGTTAGATTAAATATTAAAATAATATTTTAATCTAATTATTGTAAGCCTTCGAAACCGGTTTTTGGTTTAAACCCAATTTAACAAGGGAAATTTTTGGAAAATAGGTTTAACAAACCCAAAAACCGGTTTCCAAGAATTTAAAGCGCAAATTGTTAAGAAAAACTTTATTATTATAATTTCTAATTAAAAATTAAATTTTTAAATATTAAATATGGTTAAGGTTTTAAATATTCTATTTAGGTGGGTTTGGTTTCAAAATTTTAACTTAATTTTATATAATAAAATGAAATCTGAAGAAAAATCAATCCAACTCGTAATATAGAAAAGAAAATTAATACAATGTTTCCACTGACCGTAACTATGATGAATATCTTCTGTATTCTTGCATTGTCGTTCAATCAACGTAAAAACTAGTTGAAAACAGATATATTGAACTAAATGTTTCAACCAGAACACATTTGAATTCACTTAAATCTAGTACAAATAAAAGTGACGCTATTAGAAATGAAAAGGACTTGGAAAAAAATTAGAGCCCTGATTGGTTGAAATAATCATACGATATAAAAGACATGCGCATTATGTAACGTTGGCGGGAAATGAAGGGACAACCTCATTCTGACTGGTAATAATTATTTATACACTAAGTGGAGACCTATGAATCTGAATTGAATTATCCAGTCAGCGTTTTAAAAATCATTTCTAATCCATTTTATTTTTGATAAGAATAACTTTGTTTACTAGCTTTATTAAATATAAACACTCCAAATTATAAGATTTCTTTTTTTTTATTATAAGTGATCATAATAATGTCAAATATAATTAAGTTACTACAGGTATTGAATTCCATATTATTATTACAACTAAAAGTAACTTTGTTTTACTGGCATTATTTAATTTAATTATAAATTCGGTATTATGAGGTTTCTTTTTAATTTATTATAAATAGTCACAATAGTGTAAAAAAAATAAATACGTTACTAGAAATATTGAATTTCATATTATATTATCAAATAGCATAACAAATAATAACAACCTTCTCTTACTGCAAATGTACATTCTTAAGATCTACCTCTTCAATTTTATAATATTAAATACAATTTCTGGAAGGGCAATTATGCTTCATTATAATCCAATTTACCGAAATTTAGTTTAGCCATTATATTTTCATTCTCGAGTGTAAATTAATGCACTAATCATTTCTATATTATTTCACTCATCACAGACCATTGTAGCTAGTTAAAACAAATAATACTTTAACTTATCCAAATGGTTCTCCTTGGAATTAATAAATAAAATCTGGAGTGGCCTACACTCAACTTTACTATAAGTAAACTTAATATCAAACTTCTTGGATATATAATATATAATGTCTCATTTAAGCATAATGTAAAGATCAAAATGGAAGATGGTTATTAGTCTTTCATTTCTGAGGTAGTAAAGATAGTGATTGATCGACTTATCAATATATAAGCTTATTTTTATACATCACACAGCTGATGCAAATAATAACATTAGTATAACTACATCAGTAATAACATTTATGAAAAGCCAAAGTAAAAAATTTCTTGATACGAAATAAACTCCCTTGCAAGAGAACATGGCTTTTGTTCAAATAGTCAGTGGATTTCTTACATCGTTTATTTCACCTTTACAGCAGTTTACATTGGGCGAATAAAACAGTACTTAAAATACTTAAAAGTATTTAAAAAAAACAGTAGGTTAGCTCTACATAAATACGACATTAAATCAAAGAAAACATTTAGTGCTTTAGCCCATCGTTCAATCATCAATAGTCATAACTTTAACTTAGATGATACTAAGATTATAGATTATGAAAATAATAAAAATAAGAGGCTTATAAAAGAAATGATTCACATTCGAAAAACTAAGAATGCGTGCAATAAAAAAACAGATACAGAAAGCCTAAGAAAATATATAGTATATTACTTAGTGATTAGTAAATACGGTTGTAGTTTCCTGGTCCTTTTTTCTTGTTTGATATAGTTCTAATGAGTTTTTAGGGTTACTTTGAGTTACCAAGTCTGATTAGAAGCTTCGAAAAACCGTCACTAGGGCAGCACACTAGCTGATTTAAACAGAAACCGTTATGTTGTTAGTTCCTCATAATAGAAAAATACCTAATTACATAATAATGTAGTATAATTACTTTTCATGTTATTCTAATTAAATTCTGTATGATGTAGCCCTGAAGATATCTACAAATATAGACGAAACGTCAGCTTAAAGGTGTTGTATTATTGAAGCTAGACAAAACCTCGGTAAAAAAGAAAAATAGTGATATATATAAATATATATATATATTATATATATACTGATGTAGCTTCTCGACCACTGATTTATCCAGATTCAGAGCAAGGGTTCTCGAGGATTTTGGTCAATAAAAAATTCAGCTAGTTAATATCTGCCGACGTTCGTGTTTTTGTTGTTCTCCTGCTTATGAATTTTTGTTTGTCCTTTTTGTTTTTATGTTAATTGGTATACCGTAGAAGAATTGGTTTTGCTTTACTTATGTCGTTTCAATAAATTGTTTTTTAGCCTTGATAATACCAAACAACCTTTGGCGAAACGTCGGCAGATATTAACTAGCTGAATTTTTTATTGACCAAAATCCTCGAGAACCCTTGCTCTGAATCTATATATATGAATTAAACACCACAATAAACAATTATATATTGATTAAAATGCTCTAAGGCCTTTCGTTACAACATCATCAGAGAGCTAAATGATACAAACAAAAAATATAATAACAAGATAACCTGGTTGATTGAAGTCTTCAGGATTGCTGGCATCCCTGTCTGAATTTAATGTTCCTAAAATTGAAGGAGTCTTGTTTAGGAACATTAAATTCAGACAGGGATGCCAGCAATCCTGAAGACTTCAATCAACCAGGTTAACTTGTTATTATATTATTTGTTTGTTCATTTAGCTCTCTGATGATGTTGTAACGAAAGGCCTTAGAGCATTTTAATCAATATACAATTGTTTATTGTGGTGTTTAATTCATATATTATATCAAGAGTTATTGTTGATTATTAATTTATATTTATATCTATATATATATATAGGTGTGTTATCTAATCGGGATTTGGTCAAAATTTTCTAGGTCAAAAATCAAACTCTCATTGTCGACGATTCGGTTTTATTTTAAAATCTTTTTCATAGGCAGAAGTAAGAATTTTTTTTAACTAAGAAAATGAATTTTACATTATTTAAAGGAATAACAATCTTAACCGGACAAAACCTTCGACTAGACTAATAATACAACATTACTTAGTAATGTTATTCTTACTTCTGCCTATGGAAAAGGTTTTAAAATAAAACCGAAACGTCGGCAATGAGAGTTTGATTTTTGGACCTAGAAAATTTGACCGAATCCCGATTAGATAACACACCTATTCTATCAAACGGTCGATATATTATTGAATCTGTTGTACATACATATATATATTGAGTTGACTGTCAATTCACTTCTTCTCCTGAGAATGACCGCCATTGCGGTCGAAATATTGAAAAGTGAAACTTTTGTTATGTTTCAGTCCATGTGTCTCTGTTTATTCTCTTGTTTATAGTATATATATATATATATAACAGCAAACAGCAGAGGTTATTAAGGGTTGCTCTACACAAATAACACTTCACTTGATGTCACAAACCCAACTGAGGGTTGTCGTTTGAAATATCTTAGTCTCTTTTTCCCATTTCATATTGTGGTTTGATCATTGATTGTTATTTCACGTGTTTTATAAATTTTTATATATATAATATATATAATTTAAATTTTATATATATAACTTTTTTTCGTTGTAAATACGATCCAAAACGGACAAATATAGTTCAATATAAACAAAGAAACATAGAGAAATATAGAATATAGAAATATAGAGAAACATAGAGAAACATAGAGGTTGGTTGGTCTCCAACCGTCTCTGAACCAGTGCGCTTGGTTTCCCTCTCTTATCTCTCCTGAAGACGGTTCAAACCGAAAATTAGAGACTGTAAGTGTGTTCTTTTGATTTCTCTATGTTTCTTTGTTTATATTGAACTATATATATATATATATATATATATATATATATATATAGAGATGTGAGAGCCATGGGATGGGTATACCGATAGGGGTTAACCAAGACAGACCCTCAAGCGCATACTCACAAAACCGATTAAAACGCACTCGCAAACACAATACCCTAGAGAATTGAAGCCAAGAATATAATAGGCTGGAGGAGAGGGCAAAGTA
This sequence comes from Hermatobates lingyangjiaoensis, assembly GCA_026182355.1. Lineage (NCBI taxonomy): Eukaryota > Metazoa > Arthropoda > Insecta > Hemiptera > Hermatobatidae > Hermatobates > Hermatobates lingyangjiaoensis. Next base: position 3,262 of record JAPFBL010001016.1, on the reverse strand, counting down.
AGTGAGAATAAAGGAACACACCATATTCCATCGGTCCAATCAACCAGTCTACCTGAGCAAATATCGACCGACTCCTGTTTTCAACTTTATCTCAATAAAGCTTTTCCTAGCACTTTATTTACTAGCAACCTCTTATTAATATAACAATAATAACTGAGATAAAAACACAGTAGATACAATTGAGTTACTTTGCTAGGAGGAGTAGAACACTAATCTTCTATCCATAGAACAGCATTGGCATTGTACACCTGAAGATGTTCGAAGATAGGTTGAAACCTCACAAACTTTGAAAAGCAGCATAAATAAAATTATCTGGAATAAATATCAAACTATTAAATCAAAATCAATAACAGTTTTAAGCAAAACACAACTTTTGTGTGTTTTCGCCGAGGTGATGTTTCGCCGAAATTCGTTTGGGATTCTCAAGGGCAAAAACCAAAAGTACAGCATAAAAAAAGTAAAAAAAAAAACAAAATACACAATCTTGCTGTTTTTATAGACAAATCTCTATACAAAAAGTTCGTGAGTTTGTTTTGTTTTTTCACCTATTTTCCATGGAGATAAAGACCTGAAATTATAATATATTATATATATATATATATATATAGTTCAATGTACATAATGAAACATAGGGAAATTGAAAACACTAACTTACAGTCTCTAATTTTCGGTGGAACCGTCTTCAGGAGAGATAAGAGAGGGAAACTAAGCGCACTGGTACAGAGACGGTTGGAGACCATCTGTTGGAGACAGAGTCTCCAAACGTCTCTGTACCAGTGCGCTTGGTTTCCCTCTCTTATCTCTCCTGAAGACGGTTCCACCAAAAATTAGAGACTGTAAGTTAGTGTTTTCAATTTCTCTATATTTCTTTATAGTATATATACTATACTATACGGTCTCCAACCGTCGCTTCACTATATATAGTTGAGATGTACTTATCTCAACTCTCCTGATAACGGTTCAACCGAAAATTAGAGACAGTAAGTGTGTTTGTTCCTTAGTTCTGTGTTTGTGATTCACCATGAGGTATATATATATATATATATATATATATATATATATTTAAATATATATATGGTATACTTTGGGAGCAGACCTTCTTTTAAACATACCTCATTAAATATCTTGCCAACATTAAGTTTAGTATGTTTCCTACATACATTTTCAAGATTTCTAATGCTACTTTTCCATCTACTATGTGGTATCATATAAATTAACTCTCCGATTTTTTTTATTTTTATATGTATTTTCCATATTATACAGGTCCGATGTTTCGGTCTACGTTGACCATTATCAAGGATTCTTTATACAAGTTTTTTTACAATTCTAATAAATACTTATTTACAATAACAATTACATCACTTCTATCAAACATAACTAATAATAAAATATACTTTTAAAATCACTACCTTAATAAACATTAGTAACAGGTTTGTTTCAAAATTCCCTACATGAACTTTTACACAACATTATTAAAATCACCAAATAGTTATGTTTTTTTAACGAATGTAACTTTAAAATTCTGGAAAAACAATTGGACTGATCATTAAGGTTCGGCTTCTTTTCCTTTATACATAATGAAACAATTATATGCAGCCTCGTGTGATTATTATCTGCATATAACACTTCAATGTTGTCTTCCAAAAGAAGGTTTGAAAGAAGGTCTGCTCCCAAAGTATACCAATATATATATATATATATATAAAATAATGAATCTATGTCAAGTCGCGTTAATCTAAAACGTCTCCATTAAAGCTGTCTGGAATAACAGAACAGTCAATACCAACACAAAAACAAAAATACCAGTTTCTTTTCTTTTATAAATAAGAAATATAAAAATAAGAGAAAAACTTTTCCTATTGCAATAAAAACTTTTAATAATCTACTTTGGATCGAAGAAAAACTAATTATAAATGTTTGCACTTATAAGTTCATAAATTGTGATTTTCTATAAAAGTTTAATATGAATTAGAAATAAAAGTCGCGCAGACATGGTAGCGGAATAGCATGCATGCTCGACTCTTGACAATGAGATCTTGTTCCTTATTGATGTTTATTCCCTGGTGCAAGGGATTATCTGTCGTGGTATATAATTAAAAAGAGTGACTTTTCCGCCATGCATAATTCTTCCCAAACAATAGAGCTCATCTAAACTATGGGGTTCATTTTTATGTAAAATATCAACTTGATCCATCAAAGATTCTGTACCATAGCGTGGTAACAAGCAATGCTAACACACTCACACACCCACCCACACAGACATTATCAAGAAAACATCATAAATCGACTTTTGGGATCTCAAAACATATATTTCCGTCAAAATCTCGAGATCGAATTTTTTCACGATCACTATATTTTACTTATAGTAAAGTAAAAAGGATGCTTGATCTTTGAAAACTGACTTGATTTCGATTTTCAATCTCTCAGTGATTTATATTTCATGTATTTATTATAAAATCCTTTAATACATACAAAACAATATATATATATATATATATATATATAAATAAAAAAGATTTCACATAAACACGTGAAACAACAATCAATGATCAAACCACAATAAGAAATGGGAAAACAAGACTAAGATCTTGGTCTTGTTTTCCCATTTCTTATTGTGGTTTATCATTGATATATATATATTATATATATATATATACAACTATATATACAAGTTTTATTTTATATATATATATCCACTGAAATTTCAAAAAAACGATCCAAACACGCAAATCAGTTCAAAAATGAAGAAAAGCAACACACAGAGAAAGAGACACACTAACAAACTCAAATTTTCGGATGATCCGTCTTCAGGAGAAGAAAAGAATGGGCGACCAAGCACGCCGGAAACACAACGGCCGTTTTCCTGAAGACGGATCATCCGAAAATTTGAGTTTGTAAGTGTGTCTCTTTCTCTGTGTGTTGCTTTTCTTCATTTTTTGAACTGATATATATATATATATTATATATATAACTGTATTATGAATAAAGGCAGGGATTTGTATTGTATTTCCATCTGCGGGTGTTGTTTGTATCAAAGCAAATCGTAATATTAAAGGTATTGTTGCAAAACTCTGCAGCATATGCGAAAATAAAGCAATATTTGGTGGTTGGGGGAGGGGGAGGGGGGTGGGGGTGGGGGTGAATATTAGAAAGGAAGCAAAGGTGAAATATATTTGGGATCAATATAGAAGGGAACTAGGGCATAGGGTGGTGGTGGCGGGGAGGGGGGGGGGAAGAGGGAGTAAAGGAGGAAATAATAATA
>JAPFBL010001015.1:0-41980 GCA_026182355.1 Hermatobates lingyangjiaoensis | reverse complement strand
GATTATCATATCTCGCAAATATGAGATAAGGAGGGATATATTTAGAAGCATAGAGGGAGTCCAAACTACTAGTATAGGGGCTTGATCTAGTGTTAGTGAAGTCTCATTGACTTTCTTAAAAGGAGCTGAAATGGGACTAGTTCGCATTGTACTTGATACATTGTTACGTAACACCCAAGGATAAAGCAGCCGGATTAGTCTCATAATTTACTACAAAAACTAGAAAACGAGTAACTTACTGCTGAAAAAGAATCCTCAGAGAATACCTCCGAGCTTCAGCGCAGTCACCTAGTGTACGAGTATACTTGCACCACAGGTGAATGTGAAAGCCTGCCTTCCAAGTACATTGGGATACTGCAACTAATCTCTCTAGGAGGTTAACTCTTTATTTGACTGCGGGAGCCCCAAAAAAGCATACACAGGAAAAACGCAGCACTCAGTTGACGAGGGAGATGCTGGTACAAGGCACTGCCATGATAGAGGCAGAACTGAATGAGGAAAAACTACAAATATTGGAAGCCCTGTACATAAAGGAAAGGAACCCCTCTATAAACCTCCACGTGAAGGACATGCATGTAATTCCGACGAGCAGGAGCCTGGAGCCAAGTATGAGGTCCAATCAGAGCAGCAGCCTTAACCCTGCGCTCTGATTGGTTCGAATTAGTCAATCTGATTGGTATTTAAGCTCTTAACTACAAGGCATGCTCTACCTGATGATGACCAAGGTTTATATGGTCGAAAGCTCGTAAAATATTGACGATGTCTCTAGGACAGATGTTATGGCAACTGCAGCCAGAAGAAAGAAAAATCGCCCGAAGGATCGAGCCCACCAGCGCATAGTTAGAAAGTGGAGAAGCTGCTGCAAACTTTAACCGCATATATATATATATATATATATATATATACATATATATATATGTTTCACCATGCGTCACAAACACAGAACTAAGGAACAAAGACACTTACTGACTCTAATATTCAGTTGTACCGTCATCAGGAGAGTTGAGAAAGGGACACCAAGCGCACTTGTGAACCGACGGTTGGAGACTCAAAAGACAAGACCGGTCTCCAACCGTAGCTTCACAAGTGCGCTTGGTGCCACTATTTCAACACTCCTGATGACGGTTCAACCAAAAATTAGCGACAGTAAGTCTGTTTGTTTCTTAGTTCTCTGTTTGTGATTCATCATGAAAACTTCGTTGTCCTTTTTATCATATTCTTAATTACAATAAATATATATATATTCCAGGGAATAATTTTCAATTATTATTTTTAATCTGAACAGCATTGAATTACAGTTTCATTGAAAAAACACACAATGAGAATATACATCATAAATTTAGATTAAATTCTGGTAAAGTTGTAAAAAGTTAAAACTGGATGTCTTAAAGGTAATATAATAGGAATTATTGAGTGATTTGAATATATCAGGAAGAAGGTCACAGACATTAAGCATGCATCAAGTAAAGGTTTCGGATAATATTCTTTTAGAAATATACATGCGACACATATAAAAAATTTAACGGAATATGTATTTAAATTAAAGAAGTGCTAATTAATTTGTGTCAATATGCAGGCAGTTTTGTAATGTTTTCAGGAAATATGAATAAGTAAGGAGAATAAGTAAGTTGAATATAACGATATTCCCACTTAATAAGTAGTAGTAGCAAGGCGGGTAGATCTAAGATGTGGCAAGTAGGCCAGCCAAGTGGGCCCTTTTTGCCTTAATTTGTATAGTAGGAAGGCGGGTAGATCTAAGATCTGGCAAGTAGGCCAGCCAAGTGGGCCCTTTTTGCCTTAATTTGTATAGTAGTAAGGCGGGTAGATCTAAGATCTGGCAAGTAGGCCAGCCAAGTGGGCCCTTTTTGCCTTAATTTGTATAGTAGGAAGGCGGGTAGATCTAAGATCTGGCAAGTAGGCCAGCCAAGTGGGCCCTTTTTGCCTTAATTTGTATAGTGGGAAGGCGGGTAGATCTAAGATCTGGCAAGTAGGCCAGCCAAGTGGGCCCTTTTTGCCTTCCCCATGTATCCCGGATCCTACTCTTAGGAGAATCTTCCTGATCTTTCTATGTAGATCAGAAGGTTTCTCCATTCCATTTCCCTTAGCTTATCTATATTTATGGTACTAGAACCTAAAGTATGAAGTCTAAGGAGACTATATGCAGGGCATTTAGCCACATAGTGGACGGAGGTTTCATCTTCTTCCCCACATTTTTCGCAGGTCGCGCTGTTTGCTATACCCTAGATATTTAGATGTCTTCTCAATCTACAGTGACCGGTGAGAATTCCAATAAGATTTCTCAACCCTGTTCTACCTAGACTAAGAAGAAACTTCTTACACTTTATACTAGGACCCAAAATATACAGCTTGGCCTGTCTGTTGCCCGGACAGTTCGGCCAGCTTTTCTTCAAATTCTCCTGCAGCCAGGCATTTATAAGATGTCTGGACTCCAGCAGTAGAGAGCGGGAAAATCGGTTCCTGTCCTATGAACGGCATTTCGGCTCCGATTTCGGCTAACAAGTCTGCCTTCTCGTTGCCCGAAACGCCGCTATGTCCCGGAACCTCCCACTTAATAATTAATACCGATTATTAAATGAACTACAATAATGATAAAAAAAACTACGGATTGAACCAGTAAGAACTCGTTAAATCAGTTCTATTGAAATAAATATATTATACGTTGGAAACTATGGATTTAAATAGAAATTTATTATTTTTGCGCTATGGTTTGTAGTTTTTTTAATTAAATTACATTTATAGTAAATTAATCAATAAATAGAAAAAAGAAGAACGGAAATTGGCTGTTATGGTGTTTGTCTTTAATAACTTTATAACCGTGATGATATGCTACAGGCTTCAAATTTGGAAATCTAACTAAAGTTGATTGATTGGTTCATGATTGAAATACTAGGGGATTCCAGGAATTATAAACTAATAAAATTTAGAATAAAAAAGAAATAGAGAAAAGAATTTTTAAATTAGTAATTAGTATAATTAGTCAGTAATTTTCGAGATAGTAATCTTACTGTAGTATCAGGACGAAAAACAACTATGGTCAACTAGTAAGTACAGTGGATAGATACTCTACATACGAGATTAATTCGTTCCCGGATCGTCCTCGTATCTAGAATTTCTTGTATCTAGAGCGAATTTTTCCCATAAGAAATAACTGAAAACCAATTAATTTGTTCCCCGGCATCCCAAAATGATTCAAGTTAACCCTTAAATAACTATGAACACATCTTCCTGATTACTAAAAACACATTCAAATAGTGACTGAACATAAAAATACAGTAATAATATAAATCAGATGATATTAACGAAAAAAAATGGGAGTTTATTATGAGCATTTATTATGAGCACTTCCACTTAAAAATAAAGTTAACTTTATGAAGAACTAAATTTTTTTTACGGCACTAATTTATTTATGCACTTTTTTCTGCTTTTTTTTGCTTTTTAACATTACTGTATCAGTTTTTACTTTTCTTCGCTTTTTTTTTGCCCTTTTAGCTGGAATTGCAACACTTTCACTTTCTATAGGTCATTTGAAGAAAAACTTATCATAGGAGGTTTGAACCATCTAGAAATTCTCGTATCTTGGATTTTCTCTCGTATGTAGAGCAAGATTTTTGCTCGAATGACCTCTCGTATCCCGAGTTTCTCGTAAATAGAGTAGCTCGTATGTAGAGGTTCCACTGTACAAAGATTTCTTATGAAGTAAGTAAGTAAGTTATTTTTCATTTTAAAAAAAGAAATGAATATAATTTGTAGCAATATTACTAAGCTTCCACAAAAATATTTAGTTTCGTTTTTTTTTTCTTTTTATTGCTTAAACCGTTGTAACAGCGAGTGGTAACGCGAGCTGGTTACCTGCCTTTTTGTTTGATCAACGATTCTTCAGATACTACTTTGGGAGAGCTAAATTTTGCCTGACTCAAGTGCATTTGGAGTAAATATATTTAAGGAGTACCTGACCTGACATCATCGCATAAGGCTCCAGACCGACAGTTTAAAGTCCTCACCGAGGGAAGACGTACTTTGGACCTAGTAAATGAGCTGAACATCTTGCAGGCTTTGATGCAAACTGAGATACAATAGTAAAGAACAAAGGAAGTACAATAGCTCTTAGGATGCAGTGCGATAATCACCCTCAAAGAAAAATAAAAAATAGCAAGACAGCTTCAAGCTACTGTTAACATCTTTATAAGTTACTATTGACATCCCCATAAGCTACTGTTCACATTCATGAGTTCCTATAGAAACCTTCATAAGCTATTATTGATATCTTCATAAGCTACTGTTGACATTCATGAGCTACTATAGACACCTTCATAAGCTTCTATTGACATCTTCATAAGCTACTGTTGACATTCATTAGCTACTATAGACACCTTCATAAGTTACTATTGACATCTTCAAAAGCTACTGTTGACATTCATTAGTTACTATAGACACCTTCATAAGATACTATTGACATCTTCATAAGCTACTGTTGACATTCATGAGCTACTATGTTGACATTCATTAGCTACTATAGACACCTTCATAAGTTACTATTGACATCTTCATAAGCATACTGTTGACATTCATGAGCTACTATGTTGACAATTCATTAGTTACTATAGACACCTTCATAAGTTACTATTGACATCTTTATAAGCTACTGTTGACATTCATGACCTACTATTGTTATCTCCATAAGCTACTGTTGACATTCATGAGTTACTATAGACACCTTCATAAGCTACTATTGACATCTTCATAAGCTACTGTTGACATTCATGATCTACTATAGACACCTTCATAAGTTACTATTGACATCTTTATAAGCTACTGTTGACATTCATGACCTACTATTGACATCTCCATAAGCTACTGTTGACATTCATGAGCTACTATAGACACCTCTAAATAAGCTACTATTGACATCTTCATAAGCTACTGTTTACACTTTCATAAACTAGTGTTTAAAAATGAAGTGAGATGCATTTAAGGACTCTTCAAGACAAGTGCATTTAAAGTACACTGACAAGGGACTCTTTAAACCCATTCCGTGATTTAAACCCTCTTTATTGATTGAATAATTTCATCTAATAGCGTTAAATTTAAAACTATTCATAATTTTAAAGCATTCCAGTTAGCAAGTTGTCATTTGTTGGATGTCACAAGTAGAAAGTACTTACTTTTGTCCATTTGTTGGATGTCACAAGTAGAAAGTACTTACTTTTCTCCATTTGTTGGATGTCACAAGTAGAAAGTACTTACTTTTGTCCATTTGTTGGATGTCACAACAGTAGAAAGTACTTACTTTTCTCCATTTGTTGGATGTCACAAATAGAAAGTACTTACTTTTCTCCATTTGTTGGATGTCACAAATAGAAAGTACTTCATTTGTTGGATGTCACAAGTAGAAAGTACTTACTTTTGTCCATTTGTTGGATGTCACAAGTAGAAAGTACTTACTTTTGTCCATTTGTTGGATGTCACAAGTAGAAAGTACTTACTTTTCTCCATTTGTTGGATGTCACAAGTAGAAAGTACTTACTTTTGTCCATTTGTTGGATGTCACAAGTAGAAAGTACTTACTTTTCTCCATTTGTTGGATGTCACAAATAGAAAGTACTTACTTTTCTCCATTTGTTGGATGTCACAAATAGAAAGTACTTCATTTGTTGGATGTCACAAGTAGAAAGTACTTACTTTTCTCCATTTGTTGGATGTCACAAGTAGAAAGTACTTACTTTTCTCCATTTGTTGGATGTCACAAGTAGAAAGTACTTACTTTTCTTCATTTGTTGGATGTCACAAGTAGAAAGTACTTACTTTTCTCCATTTGTTGGATGTCACAAGTAGAAAGTACTTACTTTTCTCCATTTGTTGGATGTCACAAATAGAAAGTACTTCATTTGTTGGATGTCACAAGTAGAAAGTACTTACTTTTCTCCATTTGTTGGATGTCACAAGTAGAAAGTACTTACTTTTCTCCATTTGTTGGATGTCACAAGTAGAAAGTACTTACTTTTCTTCATTTGTTGGATGTCACAAGTAGAAAGTACTTACTTTTCTCCATTTGTTGGATGTCACAAATAGCTTAAAAGAAACGAAATGTTTGTTCTAACAATAATATATTATTGGAAAATAACAATGATATGCAATTAACTATTAATATTTATTCATTTAAAAAAATTTAATAATTAATTGATTTTTAACACCTTAATTCTTGAAATTGGCTGAATTGAAAATTAATGAAAACGAATAGACGAAATTCTGTACTATCCATTAAGCAAAACAGTACAGTTTTAAAAGTCTAGTGCTTAAAACACTGCGAGTGATGTGTTTAAAGACAGATATCTCTGCATATTTACCATTAAAGATTTATAATATCAAATATAAATTTAAACATAACTACATTATATTTAACATCTCTTGTTTTACATGATGTTTTAGTCTAAAAATCTTCTCAGCAACAATAAGTTAAAAAAACATAAACTACTTTAATATTTTTTTGAATAAAATAAAAGCTTTTGAGATTACCTAAATGTATTTTTTTAAATTCGTTACGTGACCATTTACCTTGCCATGCGAATATTAAAACATGGTAGTTTAATGCGATTCATCGATAAATACTTGTTTTATGGTGTTATTTCATTTATTATAACAATTGCTTAATATTTTACTAGAAACGTACCTGTCTTAGACGGAATTAAAAACTCGATTATACATTGAATTCAAAAATTATCATTAGAAATTATAGAATAGTAGAAAATATCATTATTGGTACAGTGTTAAGAAGATGCCTCTATATACACCACATAGGCTGTCTGTTTTTAAGGTTCATGGAAGAACAAAAAGCTGGAACCTCTGACTCTTGTGCAAGTAAATTACATTCGACCATGTGAGTAAACCTTGGTCTGACTCAATTCAATTCCTACGGTAAATAGAGATTCCCCTTCCGACTTAGTTACCATCATTGTGAAACAGACGCTGATAGGATATTGCAATCGTTTAATGGAAACGGATAGTGGCTCAGATTCAATGGTATACGTGGTACACACATAGAATCCCCAGTACCACATCCAGTCATGATCTTCTTCAACAGAGAATCTGAGCATAGCAAGAACTCAAGAGTCGTGATGACCCCTTGCATATTTTTGGAGCACTCACATTTCGTAACATGAAATTTGTAAGTGCTACTAACTCGCACCTTGATTGGTACTCCAAATTTAAGTTTTTTCTCGCGACCAAGCAGTCCAGGAGAAAGACATTTAAGGTCAAGACATTCAATTGGATAATGAACATCTTTCTAATTAGTTCAACGCTAATCACTCTATTGACTTGTAAGTTCTTTTTTCCCCTTGTATAGCGTAAGAAACTGTTTGTAGATTTTTACTGCCTGTGCATACTAAGGGTTGAAATTGCTTGTTCACAATATTTATTATTAATACAGAAGAGATAAGAAAATCTTAAACTTTGGAAAACAGCTTGTCTATAAGCTCAAAGACGCAATCTATATAAATAAAATACTGATTTTGTCTGTACATTGGCTTAGAACTGACTCATTTTAAGTTTTCTTTACGCTTCATACATTGGAGAAACCTAATCCATCCTTAGAAAAATTTCTGTCGGTTTGTCAGTTTGTCGATTTGTCTGCAAAATGTTGTCAGAAGTAAACTCAGCCACCATAACACATATCAAGCTGAAACTTTTACAGTAAATTTTTATATGTCTAACTTAAATATAAGCTCTGAATTGATTGGAAATTCTACGTAGCAGTGAAGTTATGGACGTTTAATAGCGAGCTGAAACTTTGACATTAGATTTCTGTATGCCTAACTTTAAATATAGGCTTTAAGTAGATTGATAATTCAGTTCAGAAGCAAAATTATGGAGCTTTAAACTGTAGTTTGCTCACTTGGCAGACAAGTTTATTTTAAAAATACACAAGTGTGCTGTAGCGACGCGAGGGACAACCCTTGTTATCACCTGTTTTCTATTGTTGGACTTCTTGTTTTTATCTTAATTTTTTTGTGAGATATTCTATTAAAGAATTCCACAGTGGTGACCCCGACGTGATTATTGAATACGACTTTACGTTCTGTAATTTGAGAAGATGGGAAAAAGGAGAAGGTGACAGTCGACCGTCTTCAAGTGGCTTACCTTCCATCTTCTTCAAGGATTCAATCACAAGGTCAACCAAAACCAGTGTCGGAGGCAGCTGGTAGTCAACCTCAGCGCCTTACATCCCATCAGGACGTTCAGTTAACAAAATCATCAGTTCCCACTCTGGCTGTTACACACGCTCCGGCAGAGCACCAACCGGTTCATCTTGTCACCACCTCGTAGTGTGCTGCTGAGGGGGGCCATGTAGCGAAGCGAGGGACAACCCTGCTCACTTGTTATCACCTCTTTTCTATTGTTGGACTTGTTGTTTTTATCTTAATTGTTTGTGAGATATTCTATTAAAGAATTCTACAGTGGCAAGTAGGTATTGTTGTTGATTTTAATTTCATTTGAGCATATGAATATATTGCGTATTTAACATAATTGAACAGGTGTTTGTTTCCCAGAGTTTAAGATGTACTATCTATTCAGAATAAATGGCTTTGTGAACGAGAAGTTCTCAGCCCTTAATATGAACAGGCAGGGAAAACCAAAAAAGAAGTTCTTACGCTATATCAAAGAGAAGATAAAACTTAAAAGGCAGTAAAGAAAGTGATTAGTAATGAGGAAGCAGTTTATTATCTAACTGAATTAGATAATTCAGGCAGGCTCCTAGACTGCCTGCTCATGAGTAAAAGCTTAAAAAGTAGTACCACCATCATGCTGCGTTTCGTATGAGTAACAAATTTCATGTTACGAAACTTGAGTGCCTCGGCAAATGTGAAAAGGGACAGGACCATTTTCTTAAATGGTTCCAAGTCTTTGTTCTTCCATGAACCTCAAGGACAGACACCTAATGTGGTGTATACAGAAGCATTTGTTTACACTACACTAATAATGGTATTTTTTCCTATTCTATAATTTCTAATGATATTTTGCAATACCAAGTATAAACAAATTTTTGATTACGTCAGTGACGGGTAGGTGTGCTAGTATATTCATATAATCAAATGAAATTAAAATAATCTCAGTTTAAAACATTGTAACTTCGCTACTAAATTCAATTTTTAATCCATTCAGAGCCTAAATTTTAAGTAAGATACACAATCTAGTGTCAAAGTTTCAGCTCAGTCTGTCTCAGGGTGTTTGTATTTAATTTTGACAATGGTTTTATCTTTAAACGTCCATAACAAACGCAGCAATGTTGCGTTTTCAATGCATTCAGAGCATATATTTTAAGTTAGAAATACATACATCCACTGATAAAGTTTCAGCCTGATAAATCTGTAAGGACTGAGAATTGCTCGTTCACAAAACTAGTGAACTCTTATTTCTAATAGATAGTACATCCTCAATTTTGAGATGTTTCATTGATGGCCTTTTCTAAGATGTCAAATACGCAATATATTCATATGCTCCAATGAAATGTAAAATCAACTAACAATACCTACTTGCCACACCTGTGTATTTTCAAAATAAACATCTCTGTGATGTTAGGAAAATACAACTTCATGCCTATTAACTTTGCTGCTGTACTGAATTATAAATCTATTTAGAGCCTGTATTTTAAGTTATACAAACACAAATCTAGTGTCAAAGTTTCAGCCCGCTATATCTTCTGATGGCTGAGCTTACTTCTTACAAACGTTTTAGCTTTAAACGACCATAACATCACTTCAACGTTGAATTTCCAACAAATTCAGTGACTATATTTTAAGTTAGACATTTACAAATCTTATCTAAAACTTTCAACTTGATGTCTTTATAGTGGCTGAGATTACTTGTGACAAAATTTCGCAAATAAACCAACACAAACATACAGAAAATATTCTAAGGGTGTATTCGGTTTCTCTAATGCATGAAACATAAAGAAAACTAGAAATGAGTCAGTTCGAAGCAATGTACAGAAAAAAACTTTCTTTTTTTATATAGATTTTAATATTTTGCTAAAGTGATAAAGAATTACAAACTTTCAACTCACATTCTATAAAACATCTGTTCAATAAGTTTCACAAAAGGAATCTTTTGTTTGATTGAATGATTAGGTAATATAGCAAAGGATTTCTAAAGGTTCACTGCAAAAATTTAATGTCCATCTAGGATGGAATGACGGTTAGTACAGAGTCTGCAGAACGAGTAAGCTAGTACCCTTGCACCTACAGGCTAACTGGCACGTAACTTTCTTACAAAGAAGCAAAGCAGGCCTTTTGAGACATTAAACTAAATAAAAGAAGAACTTGTACCCTCGGATCCAAAAAAAAGTGCAGAGCATCTCTCAGGCGTTGAAGCTAACTCGAGTACCTTAGTACAAAGAGGGGAAGGAGGAACATCCTTAAGAACGCAGTAGCACAATCACTCCCAAAGAAGTATAAAAAATACAACTTGTATTTGCACTTAAGATTCAGAAAAATTTCTCTGATAAGTTGCTTTTATTTTAAGACGAGGAAGAGACACCCGTTGCACCTGCTGTCTCCCTGTGGACCAAAATTTATACAGAGACGCAGGTGCTTTTGGACACCTAACTAATCTATATAAAACGAACTTTTACGCTCGAACCCAGCAAAAATGGATAAGCTTCTTGGAGAGGTTGAAGCCAACTGGAGTGCTTTAATACAAAAAAAAGGGGGGAAATGCAATAGTTTGTAGAACGCAATGGTATATAATAAATCCGAAGGAAAAATAAAAAATACATCTAGTACTTACACACTGATACAGAAAAAATTTCTGTGATAAGTTGTTTTTATTTTAACACGAGGAAGAGACACCGTTGCACCTGCTGGCAACCTGTACAGCTAAATTTATACAGCGAAGCACGTGCTTTTCGGACACCTAACTGATTTATATATGCTGAACTTTTACGGTCGAAGCCAGCAAAAATGACAAGCTTCTTGGAGAGGTTGAAGCCAACTCGAGTACTCTAATACAAAAAAAGAGGGGGGGGGGAATGCAATAGTCTCTAGAACGCAATGGTATAATTACTCCGAAAGAAAAATAAAAAATACATCTAGTACTTACACGCCGATTCAGAAAAATTTCTGTTATATTTTACATTTTTCTCAAAACGAGGATGTGACAGACACCGTTGCAACTTCTGGATGCCTGTGAAGCAAACCTTTTACAGAGAAGCAGCTGCTTTCGGACACATAACTAATAATTTAGAACATTTACCTTCGAACCCAGGAAAAGTGATAAGCTTCTTGGAAAGGTTAAAGCCCAACTCTAGTACTTTAATACAAAAAAAAGGGAGGGAAATACAATAATTTCTATGAAAGCAGTAGTATAATAACACCAAAAGAAAAATATAAAAAAAACACCTCGTACTTACCAACCGAGTTAGAAAATTTCGAACGCAAATTCCTTATATCTCAAGCTACTCAAACAAATCCAAAAACTAAATTACAACAAAAAACCAAATTATCTTTTACTTAAAATAAACGGTATACTTTAAACATACTAGTATTTCTTTATAATAAAACTTTAACTTGTTATTCATAGTACGAAGGGTTTGAAAATAAAAAAAACGAAAAATTTAACTGTTAAATTAGATATTATTTTTATCATTTATTATTTATTATTTATTAATAATATATATATATATTCATTTAATTATTGTTTTTTTATTTAAATGAAAATTATTTAACTATCAAACTGAAAAAATATATTTTTGTAAATTATTTTGAAAATTTGAGTTGTATAAATAAGAATTTCAGTATTTCTAGCTTTTAAGTTTCTAAGATGCGGCAAGGCCTGATACAGATATTATCTAACGCTACCTAATCTACTATTTTAACAATAAAAATCACAAAAGCAAATCGTAAAAAAACGAGGAATAAAAATATACTATTTTGGCATTTCATTAGGGAGATATTTTTATTTTTATTTCAGAGTTACAGTTAAAGATAACAGTATAGTGCATATTTAAAGTATTTTAATAGAACATTAAATTTAATTTTAGACATACTGTAACTGTTTGTTTGATAAAATTGAAAACTTATTTTTCTCTCAAACGTTCACAGGGTATAAAATAATTTAAGAACTATCAACTGTAACAAGCGGTCTTCGTTAAGAGTCAAAATTGAAACACTAGATGCAGAAAACATGTGGTGAGGGGTTGACAAGAGTGGAGAGAAGAGTGGTATTAAAAGAGTGAAAGCGCAGCAAAATGACTCTCTTTTCTCAACCCACAGATGTTTTTACATCTAGTGTTTCAGGTAGAGTCTTGACTCTGTTGAAGACCCCTTCTTACAGTTCATCCTACCATTGTTTTCCCATTTCATTTCTGGTTTGATCATTGATTGTTATTTCACGTGTTTAAGTAATCTTTCTATATACATATGCATATAACGGTTACTAGCCACTCAGTCTACAACGTGGCTTGGTATACCTTTCTCTATTCCCCTGAAGACGGATTGCTTCAACAGTTTAAGATTGTAAGTGTTCTACCTTACTTTGTGTGCTACCTATCTTCAATTTTCAAATATGTATATATATATATATATATAGTTTAATATAAACAAAGAAACATAGAGTAATCAAAAGAACACACTTACAGTCTCTAATTTCGGTTTAAACGTCTTCAGGAGAGATAAGAGAGGGAAACCAAGCGCACTGTTTCAGAGACGTTGGACAGGTCTCCAACATATATATATATATATATTATATTATATATATATATATATATATATATATATATATATATGTATATATGAAAGATCAAACCACAATAAGAAATGGGAAAACAAGACTAAGATCTTTCAGCCGTAACAAGCAGTCTTCGTCAGAGTCATTGGGTTTTTCACTATGACGAAGACCGCTTGTTACGGTTGAAAGATCTTAGTCTTGTTTTTCCATTTCTTATTGTGGTTTGATCATTGATTGTCCTTTTACGTGTTTATGTGAAATCTTTATATATATATATATATATGGATTAATTTACCACAATAAAAACAATTTTTTAAAACAATCCTCTAAGGCCTTTGGTTAACACATCTTCGGAGAGCAAGTGAACTAAAAAAACAATAAATACTTGTTAACTTGGCTGATTGAAATTTCCAGAATTGATGGCAACTCTGAATGTGTTTAATAATGAAGTCTTTATCTGTTTAATTATCCCGTTAATCAAAGCTTCATCTAATTTGTAGAGTCCTAGGCTATTGTTCATCAACCTCTCATAAAAGTTCTTTATGAGCGCACTTTCTACGATATTTCTTCTTCTTTCTGAAGACACGTATATTAATTCATTTGCTTCATTCCAATTAATCACATGATTACTGTCTCTTATGTGAATGAACAAGGCACTCTTTTCGTCCTCTCTTCTAATTAAACAGATGAAGACTTCATTATTAAACACATTCAGGATTGCCATCAATTCTGGAAATTTCAATCAGCCAGGTTAACAAGTATTTATTGTTTTTTTAGTTCACTTGCTCTCCGAAGATGTGTTAACGAAAGGCCTTAGAGCATTGTTTTAAAAAATTGTTTTCATTGTGGTAAATTAATCCATCTATTATATCAAGTGTTTTTTTGATTATTATTCATATATATATATGTATATCATAGGAATTGGACAAATTTCCTAGTTGAAAAAATCAAACTCTCTCTGCCGACGTTTCCGTTATATTTGAAAACATTCTTACTATCATCCCTGCAAACAAAGGATAATAAGAAATCACAAGTCAATATCCAACATATAAACAATATGAAAATGAATTGTTAGAACTTATGAATATTGTAAGCCAAAGTATTTTAGAGATAAAAAAACAAAATAATTTACTGAAATAAGGAAACTTTTGACGAAGAAAATATAGTTTACATTATTTGAAACCGTATAAAATTATATTTAGACTTATAAAATTATAAAAAATTATAAAATTTAACCGAACCCCGAATAGATAACACAACTAATATATCAAACAGTCGATATACTATTGAATCCGTTATATATATTTATATACATATACATAAAAAGATTTCACATAAACACGTGAAATAACAATCAATGATGAAACCACAATAATAAATGGGGAAAAGACAAATCTTTTAAAACAACTCTTCTCGAGTCAAAAAATGAAACAACAAAAACATCGGCATTTTTTTAAATTCACAAGTTTTTCACTATTTCAATTGGGTTTTGATTGGAAAGACCCATGATATGTTGAAAGTTTTTGTTTAAATATTTTTTATAGATTTTAATGTTTATTATTTAAAGTATAAATTATATTTATTATAAAATTATAAATAAAAATAAACGGCCGATTGTTACCAATTAATTTCACCGTAATAATTCCTTTGTTTCGGAAAAATTAATTTCAAAACATAACCGTTAATTCTTTAGTTGAACACAATTTATGGCCCCGCAATTCCTTAACCCTAACAACCCTTCATAGAATTTAAAAAACGACACAAAGAAGAAAACAACCCAGGGGCCACTTCTCTCAATTTTGGGAATCAGTTTCAGGGGAAATGGGAGACCGCATTGTAACGGGAAGAACTTACCCGCCTTCCCTAAATGTTGGTTCCCATTTTTTTCCCTGGGAAAAATTAGTTTAATTTTTATTTTGTTTTTTTAATCCCAATCGATTGTGAGTCTCAAAATAAACACCTTAAAATAATTTTCGGGTGGTCCTCAAGGAGAAAAAGAAGGGAGACCAGGCCGTTTAGGCGGGGGGTAACCGTTATTCCGTTCGTCCCTTGGTTTCCATTCCTTTTCTCCTGAAGACAGATTACCCGAAAATTTATTTATAATTTTTTTTTTTTTTTTTCCCTTTTTTAACATTTGGCCCATTTATTTTTTTCAATTTAAAGGGAAAAAATAATTTAAGGAAATGATTTAATAAACTGGGAAAACCCATTTTAAAATTATGATGTTTTTTATAAAAGATCAAATAATAACATTAAAAGGTTTTTAAACGGTTCTCAAACACCCAAGTTCTTCAAAAAAATAACCCTGCGAAAGTTTACCTCCAAAACTTACTCTTCCAAAATCCCCTTTCTGACCTTATCTTTCTGTGTCCCCCAAAAAAAAACTCCTAAAACCTTATCAAGAGTTTAAAACAAAGAAATTGGTTTTCGAAGGACCGGTTTACAAAAATCCCTTATTCCGGTTTCCCAATTTCTTTTGGGTTTATTTTAAAAAATATTAATTAAAAATATAAAATAAAAATAAATAAAATAATTTATTAAAAATCAGTTTCAAAACCAAAAAAGCAACCACCAAGGAAAAAAGAAAATTAAAACCTCAAATTTCGGGTTTAACCTTTTCGGAGAAAAGAGTGGGAGAAAAGCAAAGTTTAAAGCCAACGGAAGAAGGTTAACCGGATGCCCTTCAAACGGGGCCTTGGCCCTCCCATTCTCTTTTCTCCTTCAAAGACAAGACCAACCCCGAAAACTTGAGGAAAGGTTCCTCTTGGGGCCTTTCTTCGTTTGTGGAACTAAATTTGGCAATTTAATCGTCAATAAAGTATAATATATTAAAGTAATATATATAATAATATATTCAAACGTAGTATGAATAGTCTTAACTATACTATTGATGAAAAAATAACTTCATACCAAATTCCGTCACCTAGTATTTCTGTGAACAGGAAGAGCAGCTACGTTCAAACACTGTATAAGGTTACCAACCGTCCCTATAAGTGCCTTGGTTTCCCTCTCTTATCTCTCCTGAAGACGGAACCGAAAATTTGAGTTTATAAGTGTGTTCTTCTACTTTGTGTATGTTTCTTGTTTTAACTATTGAAGTAATATGATCATCATAAATAGTATATATGATATATATATATATATATATACTCGTATATATACTTTATTTCGTTGGAAATACGATCCAAAACGGACAAAAATTTAGTCAGTACTTTTGTTTATGTATCAATTTCTCTGTATCAATTTCCCTTATTTTTTCAATTTTTTCTTTTTTATATATTTATTGTTTTCATATTCCATTAATTTAATGTAATTATAAATTATAAATTGATTCCTGTCTACCTTATTTTCTGTGAACGGGCGCGCATGCGGCAACACTGTTGGTCTCCAACCGTCTCTGATCCAGTGCGCTTGGTTTCCCTCTCTTATCTCTCCTGAAGACGGTTCAAACCGAAAATTAGAGACTGTAAGTGTGTTTTCTGATTTCTCTATGTTTCTTTGTTTATATTGCTATATAACTATATATATATATATATATATATAACAAATTCAATAATATACTCGTATCAACCGTTGGATAGAATAGGTGTATAATGTAATCGGGATTGGGTCAATTTTCCAGGATCAAAATCAAACTCTCAATACCGACGTTTCGGTTTTATTTAAAACCTTTTGCTCGAAATGCTATATATTAAAAAAGATCTAAGTTCAGTTAATCATAGAAGTGACATTACCAATTTGAACACTATTTATTCAGGAGTGTTAAGTTGATTTTAGTGAAATTTAATTTCCTTAGTTCCTTTTTGTGTTCTTTGAGTGAACAGTGTTCGGTTTACATGTAATTGTAATCAGTTAGTCTGGTCCAAGTTTTTGACCAGTTAAGATGTTAGTTCACTAACTATCTAGTGTTACTTCATTTTATATAATGTAAATTTCATCATTTTTCTAATTCAAAAATTCTGACTTCTGTAAGTTCATAAAAATGTTTATTGCTTTTCTATTACTTCTACTTGTATATATATTTTGGTTTTTTCACAACTGTAATGTTCCTTTTTGATGTTAGTTATATATTGATATTTATATATGATATCTTGTCATCCTTTGTTTGTAGGCCTATGAAAAAGGTTTTAAATAAAACCGAAACGTTGGCATTGAGAGTTTGATTTTGATCCTGGAAAATTGACCTAATCCCGATTACATTATATACTATATATATATATATATATTCGTAAATTTTGGTAGCAGTCCTTGTTCGATATTCGTAAACTTTCGTAGCAGTCCTTCTTTGATATTCGTAAATTTTGGCACCAGTCCTTTTTACCCCTTCTACCTTCTCCATGTATATATAAACCAAACAATTCACCTTAGATCTTATTTACGTCCTGATGATGAATGTTGATCATTCGAAACATGTCGACCATAGGAGATGTATGTACTTTATTGTGTAGACGAAATAACGAGAGTATTATTTAGAAAAATTGAGAAACTTGTTAAGAAACAGGTATCAGCTAAATTTGGTGTCATTTTCAATAATATATATATATATATATATATATATATAAGATTTCACATAAACACGTGAAAACAACAATCAATGATCAAACCACAATAAGAAATGGGAAAACAAGACTAAGATCTTTCAACCGTAACAAGCGGTCTTCGTCAGAGTCAAAAACCCAACTGAACTCAGTTGGGTTTTTGACTCTGACGAAGACCGCTTTTGTTACGGTTGAAAGATCTTAGTCTTGTTTTCCCATTTCTTATTGCGGTTTGATCATATATATATATATATATATATATATATACATCATGATTTGTTATCATGACTCAATAATTATATGATTTCATTTTTTTGAGGTTTGAGGTCCAATGATTTTAAACTAGACCTTTTGCCGAAATTTCGACATACATTTAAGTCATCTTCAGGGCTACAATCATGTAGTTGTTTATGTTGTTCACAAACAATCATGTTGGCCAAACGTCGGCAAAAGGACTAGTGTTTAAAATCATTCGACCTCAAAACCTCAAAAAAAAAACATTATATATATATATATATATATATATATATATATATATATAATAAATATGAAAAACAACAACTAGAAGAAGCGAGAAAACTTACTGGGTCAATATTTCGAACTGAAGTTCGTCTTCAGGAAGAAGAAGGGAAGAGGAAGAGGCACGTGCGTCCACTCGCACCGGCAAAGAGCGACGAAGAAGGGAAGAAGAAGGGGTCTTCTTCTCCCTGACGACGAACTTCAGTTCGAAATGTTGACCCAGTAAGTTTTTTCGCATCTTCTATTTGTTGTCTTTTTTCATTTATATATCTCTTCGGTTTGGACCATTTTAATATTTTGATTTATATATATATATATATATTTTGTGTATTTTGGGAGCAGACCTTCAATCAAACATGTTTTATTAAAAATTATGCCAATTTTAACTTTTGTTCTTTTCCAAGTTAATTTTTCAAGTTTTCTCACTATGGATTTCCACCTTTGTGGTAAAATATAAAGTAATTCACCAAAAGATTTATTCTTGACTTCCATTTTATTAACTAACAAGTTTTAACTATAACATAATTTGTTTGTTATAGTTAAAACTTGTTAGTTAATAAAATGGAAGTCAAGAATAAATCTTTTGGTGAATTACTTTATATTTTACCAGAAAGGTGGAAATCCATAGTAAGAAAACTTGAAAAATTAACTCGGAAAAGAACAAAAGTTAAAATTGGCATAATTTTTAATAAAATAATATATATATAAATATATTTATATATATATATAATTGCTAAAATAGATTATAATGCCAGAACACTGGTATATCTTGAACATATCGAAGCGAGAACTTGACCATATAATATTTGACCATAAAAATCACAATATTACAACAGGGATAAATAAGATACTTTTACACCCAAATTATATTTAACTTATACGCTAAAAATATTAATTAAAGGCCACAATTATTACTTACAGCAATATATTTTATAAAAGAATTAATAAATAATTAAAGAAATTAATTTTAAAATTTAATTTAAATGGATTTAATATACTGTTTTAAAATACGATTCATAAACTAATACATGAAGTCTTATTTTCAACAAAAATAATCCAACTGAAACTAAAGCAATGACACCTAATAAACTTTGCTGCTTTTAATATGGATGTTTTTTTCTTTAATTTTTATTTTATAATATTTCTTGATTTACTTATAAAATAATGTAGCCGGAATGATATATAGTGGTCTTTAATATAACAAAGTATTATAGTATTTAGAGGTAAAAAATAAATAGAATTTATATTAATATATCACCTATTTCTTAAAAATTAATAAACTAATAAAAAAATTTATAATTAATAAAAAATAATAAAATTAATAATACAGTTCTTAAATTAATTATACATGGATGAAAACATAAGACTTATGGGAACCAAAAACCATAGTTCTAGCAGATGTACATTAATATTCTTTAACATGTGCTGGCATAGAAAAAAAAACATATATATAATAGCTGTTAAGATACAATTTGTATTATAAAAAGATTCTACATTCACGATTATTTTTAACAACAGTTCTTTTTGTCTGATCATTTATGTTATTACAAAAAAAGGACTATTGCTCAAAAAAATCTTTGAATGCAGAGAATCTAACTCTGCTATTTAGCAATATATATATATATAAAGATTTCACATAAACACGTGAAACAACAATCAATGATCAAACCACAATAAGAAATGGGAAAACAAGACTAAGATCTTTCAACCGTAACAAGCGGTCTTCGTCAGAGTCAAAAACCCAACGTTGGGTTTTTGACTCTGACGAACCATTTCCAATTTCTTATTGTGGTTTGATCATTGATTGTTGATTCACGTGTTTATGTGAAATCTTTTAATATATATATATATATATATATATATATATATATATATATATAAAAAACATTAAAAAAATGATGGGACGATTTGAACTGGACACAATACCAGTTAATATAGAATATGTCTAACATACACAATCAAGAAGCACACAAACTCAAATTTTCTTTGAATCAATTTTTACGGGAAAAAAAAGTGACAGGTCAATTACATGGGATTAAAACCATAGAATGTTTTTGTGTTGTAATCTAAAGAGGCCGATATATTCGGCCTCCATGTATTGTCTTCTGGGACTGACATTACAACGAAACATTAACGACTAAGGAATATTAGCATGCACAACAGTGCATGTCGTAAATACCAGTTCCGGACCAGAGGCCCACTACTGCTAGATTCTCATCCTGCTGTTTTTGTTGGGTCAGTAAACAATGACAAGAATGGGGGAGTCAGTCAAGTAAGGGAATGTGTAGTCCCACTAGGAACATACGCAATATTACAGGGAAATATATTGAATACGTACTTAAGTCTCAATATGTACACGTATAAATCATAAATATCAATAATTCTGATTTCTATCAAGAAATAACACTGATTTTTCATTCATTCATATTAAAATTGATTTAATTAAAAAATCAAACGAAATATCGTTCTTACTGATATCGATAATTGTAAAAAAATTCCATTTACTTTTTAATATAATCAATTTACTTTCATTATTGTATTGATTAAATGAATAGACTATCGTATTATTGCCTTGCTGGTATTCTTTTATAAAATGCTATATCTTAAAAGGGCTCTTCCCTACGTGGCCCAAGAAGGGAACAATATTAGGGTAATAAATAAACTCACCTGACGACCTTTACGTAAAAAAAAAAAAAAGAAACCGTCTTTTAACACAGGGGAAACATCTTTTTAAAACGGCACCAATTTAACTTTATGCTGTGGAACTGTAGTGGAATCTTTCAATAAATAATTTTCATATATATTTTCTTTTTTGTAATTCATCAATCCAAATGGTGGCATTTATGACATATGATGAATGGACAAGATATTTTATGTACAAAAAGAAAATTTTGTCTTATTTCTCATGGCAATTTATACTGTGTTCTATATATATATATATATATTAAATATAAATATATATATATATATATATAGAACATATACAACTTTAAATTACACAAGGCACAACACAGAAAAGAGAATAAAAAGAACACTTAGAGAATTCAATATTTCGAACTGTTGTTCGTCATCAGGAGAGTAGACCAGAAGAGAGGACGAAGTGAGAGAGATCTCTCCACGTCGAAGAACGGAGCGAGGAATATATATATATATATGTAAAAGTTGGGAGCAGTCCTTCTTCAATACATGCTTTTAAAAACTGGATGTCTGTTTCCACTTGATTCAATTTAGACGAAATTGAATCAAGTGGAAACAGACATCGAGTTTTTAAAGCATATATATATATATATATATATATATATTATATTATATAAACACAAAGAAAGGAAACACACAGAAAGACACAGACATAACTCACATCGATATTTGGACCATTGTCGCCATCAGAAGGTGTGAAGAGGGAAGAGTCCCGCAGGAAGGCAGGGAAGTTTTTTTCAATTCTGTATATATATATATATATATATATATATATATATACAACAATAAATTCTCAACCGTGTGACAGATATACAACTAAAAAATGATAGATCGGGATACGGTCAGTTTCTTCCACATTCAATTCAAACTCTTATTGCCGACGTTTTGATTTTATTTAAAATCTTTTTCCAAAAGCCTACAAACAGAGGAAAAAATGTACGTATAAAAATTCTTGGTTCTCGCTGTTTGTAGGCCTTCAGAAATAGATTCTAAATAAAATCGAAACGTTGGCAATGAGAGTTTGAATTGAAAGTGGAGGAAACTGACCGCAATCCCGATCTATATTTTTCAGATATATATCCACTTAAAATTCCAAAAAACGATCCAAACTGGACGCAAATCAGTTCACAAACGAAAAAAAGCAACACACAGAAAAAGAGACACACTTACAAACTCAAATTTTCGGATGATCCGTCTTCAGGAGAAAAGAGAGAATGGGCGACCAAGCACGCCGTTGTGTTTCCGGCGTGCTTGGTCGCCCATTCTCTCTTTTCTCCTGAAGACGGATCATTAGAAAATTTGAGTTTGTAAGTGTGTCTCTTTCTCTGTGTGTTGCTTTTCTTCGTTTGTGAACTGATATATATATATTATTTATATAAAGGTATCACATAAACACGTGACATAACAATCAGTGATGAAAAAAAAAACAGTTGGGTTTTTGACTGTTGCAAACAAATTGTCACGGTTGAAAGATCATAGTGTTTTTTTTTGATTTCATATTGTGGTTTGATGATTCATATATACTTAAATATATCATATTATATATATATATATATATATAAAGAATTAACATAAACATGTAAAATTATTGATCAAATTACAGTATGAAATGGCAAAACAAGACTACGACGTTTCATCAACCATAACAAGCGCTCTTCGTCAGTTGGGATTTAGTATACTTTCATAGGTCGAGTTTTTGACTCTGACTAAGATCGGAAGTTACAGTTGAAAGATCATAGGCTTGTTTTCCCATTTCATATTTCTATTTGGTCATTGAGATATATATATATATATATAATATATATATATATATATATATATATATATAGCTTCAGGTACTAAAAGGGACTACTTCTACCCGATGACGACGACTGTCGAAATATCGTTGTGAGTCTTTTGCGTGTGTTTTTATTTATTTTTTTTTTCCTGTGTGAACTATATATATATATATATGATATATATATATATTGGTTATTGCTAGTCTATATTGTTATATATTATATATTATATATAATATATATATATATATATATATAAAACATAAATGATAGTTTTCCATACACAATAAAAATATTAATTGAAGGCGACCCTTATTAAATATCAGGTAACCTTTAATTGATTAGTACGGTTAAGTTTGATAATGTAATATTATGATGAACTATATATATTTTAATAGAAAACACTGATTAAACGTAAAATGGAGAAAATAAACAGGAAGGGAAAAGCAAATGGAGTGGTATTAATAGCAAAAGACGTCATATCGTAAAACACTACGACAACGTTCTAAATATTCTTTTCTTCTAATGTTTGTTCTTATTTTATAGAAAAATATTATTTCTTTACACTAATTTCCTTCATGGACTGTTTATTTCTTAGCGCTTCAATTCTTTAAAAATGCTATTTATTAGTACCTCTATTTTTGAAGGATACCATTTCTTAGCACCTCTATTCTTGAAAGAAACTATTTATTGATACCTTATATTTTGAAAATACTATTTCTTAGACACTTCTAATTAATGAAAGATAACAAACATTTCTATAGGCACCTCTATTACTGAAAGTTAAACTATTTATTAGAACCTTTATTCTTGTTTATAAAATACTATTTCTTAGCACTATTATTCATGAAAGATATTATTTCTTAGCACCTCATTCTTAAAAAACTATTTATTAGCACCTCTATTTTGAAGGAACCATTTATTAGCACTCTAATTCTTGAAAGATACTATTTCTTAGCACTTCTATTCTTGAAAGATAACATTTTTAGCACCTCTATTCTTGAAAGAAACATTTATTAGCACCTCTATTCTTGAAAGAAACTATTTATTAGCACCTCTATTCTTGAAAGAACTATTTTTAGCACTTCTATTCTGAAAGAAACATTTTTAGCACTTCTATTCTTGAAAGATAACTATTTCTTAGCACTTCTATTCTTGAAAGAAACTATTTTTAGCACCTCTATTCTTGAAAGAAACTATTTATTAGCACCTCTATTCTTGAAAGAAACTATTTATTAGCACCTCTATTCTTGAAAGATACTATTTATTAGCACCTCTATTCTTGAAAGATACTATTTCTTAGCACTTCTATTCATGAAAGATAACATTTCTTAGCACCTCTATTCTTGAAAGAAACTATTTATTAGCACCTCTATTCTTGAAAGATACTATTTCTTAGCACTTCTATTCATGAAAGATAACATTTCTTAGCACCTCTATTCTTGAAAGATACTATTTGTTAGCACCTCTATTATTGAAAGATCTATTTATTGATATTTATTTTCTTAAAAGATTTTTTGTTAGTTTTCTATTCGTGAAATATACTATCAATTTCCACATACTCATAATCTTGAAGGATACTATTCCTTAGGTCTTCTATTATCGAATGATATACTATTTCCAGTACCTCCATTCCTGAAGAATAAAATTTCTTAGTATTTCCATTCTTGAAAGATACTATTAATTGGTAATTTAGCTATTAAAAGATTTCTGAGCACCTCTACTCTTGATAGATACCATTAATTGGTACTTCAGTTCCAAAAAGATTTTCAGGTACATCTATTCTTGAAAGATACTATTTCTTAGCACTTGTATTCATGAAAGATACCATTTCTTAGCTCTCTCTATTCTTGAAAGATAACTATTTCTTAGCACTTGTATTCATGAAAGATACCATTTCTTAGCACCTCTATTCTTGAAAGATACTATTTGTTAGCACCTCTATTATTGAAAGATACTATTTCTTAGTACCTCTATTCATGAAAGATCTATTTATTGATATTTATTTTCTTAAAAGATTTTTTGTTAGTTTTCTATTCGTGAAATATACTATCAATTTCCACATACTCATAATCTTGAAGGATACTATTCCTTAGGTCTTCTATTATCGAATAATACTACTATTTTCAGTACCTCCATTCCTAAAGAATAAAATTTCTTAGTATTTCCATTCTTGAAAGATACTATTAATTGGTAATTTAGCTATTAAAAGATTTCTGAGCACCTCTACTCTTGATAGATACCATTAATTGGTACTTCAGTTCCAAAAAGATTTTCCTGTACATCTATTCTTGAAAGATACTAGATTTTACTCCTCTTATTCTTGAAACGTACTATTAATTGGTACTTGAGTTATTAAAAAATTTAAAGTACCTCTATTCTTGAAAGATACTATTTTTTAGTCCATTTAATTTAGAAAGATTACATTAATTGGTACTTCTATTCTTGAAAGCTATTTCATTTTACTCCTCTTATTCTTGAAACGTACTATTAATTGGTACTTGAGTTATTAAAAAATTTAAAGTACCTCTATTCTTGATAGATACTATTTTTTAGTCCATTTAATTTAGAAAGATTACATTAATTGGTACTTCTATTCTTGAAAGATATTATATTTTACTCCTCTTATTCTTGAAACGTACTATTAATTGGTACTTGAGTTATTAAAAAATTTAAAGTACCTCTATTCTTGAAAGATACTATTTTTTAGTCCATTTAATTTAGAAAGATTACATTAATTGGTACTTCTATTCTTGAAAGATATTTCATTTTACTCTTGAAACGTACTATTAATTGGTACTTGAGTTATTAAAAAATTTGAAGTACCTCTATTCTTGAAAGATACTATTTTTTAGTCCATTTAATTTAAAAAGATTACATTAATTGGTACTTCTATTCTTGAAAGATATTTCATTTTACTCCTCTTATTCTTGAAACGTACTATTAATTGGTACTTGAGATATTAAAAAATTTAAAGTACCTCTATTCTTGAAAGATACTATTTCCAAGTACTTCTATTCTTGAAAGATACCATTTCGTAGCACCTCTATTATTGAAAGATCTATTTATTGATATTTATTTTCTTAAAAGATTTTTTGTTAGTTTTCTATTCGTGAAATATACTATCAATTTCCACATACTCATAATCTTGAAGGATACTATTCCTTAGGTCTTCTATTATCGAATAATACTACTATTTCCAGTACCTCCATTCCTGAAGAATAAAATTTCTTAGTATCTCCATTTTTGAAAGATACTATTAATTGGTAATTCAGTTCTTAAACGATTTCCAAGCACCTCTACTCTTGAAAGATACCATTAATTCGTACTTCAGTTCTAAAAAGATTTCCAAGTACAAATATTATTGAAAGATACTATTAATTGATACTTGAGTTATTAAAAGATTTAAAGTACCTCTATTCTTGATAGATACTATTTTTTAGTCCATTAAATCTTGAAAGATTGCATTAATTGGTACTTCTATTCTTAAAAGATACTATTTCCAAGTACTTCTATTTTTGAAAGATACTATTTTTTTGTACATTTATTCGTGAAAGATACTATTAATTGGTACTTTAGTTTTTAAAAAAATTCTATGTACAGCTATTCTTGAAGAATACTATATTTAGCCTCTAAATTCTTGAAAGACACTAATCATGGGTACTTCTATTCTTGAAAGATACTGTTTCCAAGTCTCTCTATTCTTGAAAGATACTGTTTCTAAGTCTCTCTATTCTTGAAAGATACTATATTTTAATCCCTCTATTCTTAAAAGATATTATTAAATGGTACTTCTATTCATGAAGAATGCTATTTATTAGTACTTTTATTGTTTAAAGATTGTAGTATTTCTGATATATATATATATATATATATATATATATATATACATATATATGTATATATATAAATATATATACATATATATAACTTTAAATTACACAAAGCACGACACAGAAAAGAGAATACAAAGAAAACTTACAGAATTCAATATTTCGAACTGTTGTTCGTCATCAGGAGAGTAGACTAGTAGAGAGGACGAAGTGAGAGAGATCTCCCCACGTCGAAGAACGGAGCGCGAATAAATATATATATATATTTTTGAAGCATACCATTTCCTAGCACCTAAATTCGTGAAAGATACCATTTCTTAGGCACCTCTATTGGTGAAAGAAACTATTTATTAGCACCTCTATTCTTGAAAGATACTATTTCTTAGCACTTCTATTCATGAAAGATACCATTTCTTAGCACCTCTATTCTTGAAAGAAACTATTTATTAGCACCTCTATTCTTGAAAGAAACTATTTATTAGCACCTCTATTCTTGAAAGATACTATTTCTTAGCACTTCTATTCATGAAAGATACCATTTCGTAGCACCTAAATTCGTGAAAGATAACATTTCTTAGGCACCTCTATTCTTGAAAGAAACTATTTATTAGCACCACTATTCTTGAAAGAAGCTATTTCTTAGCACTTCTATTCATGAAAGATACCATTTCTTAGCACCTCTATTCTTGAAAGATACTATTTCTTAGCACCTCTATTATTATTATATATATATATATATATAACCACCGAACCTCAAAGGCATTTTCTCTCATCGCACCCCCTTGAACCCTGCACTTGGGAGGGGAATGGTGGAATGCGGACAGAGCAGATGCCAAACCTGTCTTATCATCAACCCTAATCCCTTTTTTACTTCCCCACATTAACTACCATTGTCCTCCCCACACCTCATGCACCTCGGTTAATTGCGTTTACCGTTTGGACTGCACCCAGTGTGATGCATTCTACGTTGGTATGACATCTACGCAGTTTTGTCATATCCCTAACTCGGGATGGGTGTGAATGGGACCCTCTCCCTTCGAGAATTCAATCTAACAAAGAGCGAGACAACATCTCCTCCTATCAAGTCGTTACTGCCACGACGAGACCAAGTCTGAACTTATTAGTCCAGAGTAGTCCATTAGTCCAGACTAATCCAGGAGCACCCAAAACGAGGCCCAGAGGAGTCAAATCATTGCAACCCCTGATCCCGGGGTAACGGGTACTCTCCCTCTTGTAGGGGGTCCACCGAATCCTCAATGATCCTATCGTAGACCTTATAATGAACTGTAGACCTCTGTAGGAGGTCGGCCATTCAATCATATCCCTGTACCATCCTCTCCAGTTACTTGAGGAGCTTCACAGGAGGCTGTCTTTGCTCACTCCACTCCTCACTCCACCAAGCCACTACTTATACTCTGAACAGATATTTTTTCAGAATTATTAATTATATTTTTTCCTCATTGCTTTACATAATCATCATCTGCTTTTAATAAGTTTATTTGTTCCTTTTTTTTAGTTATTATTTTTGTGTGTAGGAAGTAGTCTTAGCTATGGCAACCAGAAGAGTTCGTGCGTGTTTTCTTGCATTCGACCGTTCGATCAGTAGGCTTCAGCTACTCAAACGAACTACTTCAGCCCGACGACGACGAATGTCGAAATATCGTACCGAGTCTTTTGTATCTCTATTTATCTGCTATATATATATATATATATATATATATATATATATAACTATATATATATATATAATTAAAGTTACAGCTAGAGAACACAAGAAAAAGGACGAACACTCACGAATCTCGATTATTTCGGCGTCTTGCCGTCTTCAGGAGAGTAGAAAGAAAGAAAATAAAATAAAAGGAGAAAGAATGAAGGAACGGAGACGTAAATGCGTCCACTGGCCGATGTAAACACATTATATATATATAACTATATATATATAAATATATATATAAATATATATATAACAAAGAGTCGTTATCAGCCTTTGGAGCGATTCACTTCATTTCCTGAAGACAAGGACATCGAAATATAGTAGTGAGTTCAGTGATTTCCTTTCTATGTGTTCTTTTTTAAATTCTAGTTTATTTATATATACATATATATATAAAATAAAATAAATTCAAAACGAAGGAAACACACAGCAAGACACAGACATAACTCACATCGATATTTCGACCATCGTCGTCATCAATTTGAGTTACTTCCCGCAATTTGAGTACTGCTGAAGCCAGTATTCTTTCTAAGGGTCTTAGCTTCAGTCCAGTCCCTAAAATTAATCACATCAGCATCTTGGAGGATCTCCAGATGTTTTTTCGATCTCTTCACTGGCAGTATTTTTGGAGTTCCAGTGACAAAAGCTTTGGCGATACAACTTCTAAAGTTCACACTTACCTCAAGCGCTTTAAACCTCTATCTTCCCACGAACCACTTCTACTTTCTGAATTACATCATCTCGAACTCTTTATCTCCTCTAGTATCCGCAGATGTTCTAATCCTGCCTTCCTCAGAAGCCTATCTCCTCCGGATAACCTTACCATTCCAGAGAGAAAAGCGATTAGCAGTTTGAAAAGAGACAGCTCCCTCCTTATCATGCCAGCTGATAAAGGTTCCTCTGTAGTCCTCATGGACCGTTCTCTCTACCACCGTGAGGCAATGAAACAACTTTTTAACTCATCCTTTTATCAACAGCTTTCTTCCAACCCTATTCCTCTTTTCCTTAAGAACTTAGTTTTTCTTCTTAATAACAGTGCTGAGTGTGAGGGCTTCATGACGACGATGGTCGAAATATCGATGTGAGTTATGTCTGTGTCTTTCTGTGTGTTTCCTTCGTTTTGAATTTATTTTATTTTAAAAAAGTCCGCTGGACCGTTTCTTTTAATTGTATATATATATACAATATATTCAATAACTAATAGAAGTCGAATTAATTTACCAACGGATCCTACAGAAAACCAAAGAAGGATACATCTCTACGGAATATGACAAGAAAAATCAATAGATATAATCAAAATAATCCCCTGAACAATGCTTAAAGAAAACAAAAGCAAACATGTGTATTTAAATTATTATTATCAAAATTAACAAAATATGTGATATATACATATATTAAAACATTCTAAATATATTAATTGACTGCAGGAAGCTAGTGAAAGTAAACTAGAGGACACACATAACCGAATATAAACAAAATGGCTGAATAGATTCCTATAATAACAAACTCCTGGACGATGTATCTAGGAATAAAGACATTTCGATAATTACATATGTTTTCAACTTTACTACCACGGATGGAGAAAAAATTTGTAGGAAAGAAGTTAATAAATGTTCAAATCAATTTAATTTAATAATCAAATGCGAAAAAAGATAAATACGCAGTAAAATATAACCGAATATAACAACCTCAAAACTGACTTAGGTGTCCATAATAACAAGTGCTTGGACATTCTTTTTAGGTACTATGTAAGTAAGTGTATACAATATATTTGCTTAAAGGAAGCAATTTCCTAGCCTAAAACCAATAGAAAATAGATTTAGAATTGTTAAGGGAGTAAAAGTTAGCGGGTAGTGTTTGACTTGATTCTCTATGGCGGGTCAAATTTTATGACACTGACTATACATTCGGTAACGGCCAGTCCTTTTCCACTCACACTACCTATTATATATAGATAAAGTATCGACCGTGGAATAGAAACAAAACTATAGTTTATCGGTACTCGGACAGTTCTTCAGGTTCAAAATAACCTCTCATTCAAGTAAATTAATATAAAGTAAATAATTAAACTCTTATGTAATTTCTAAATTGTAACTAATTGCACCCTTATGTATGTTTGATTTTGAATGATTGTATTGTTTCTTATATTTTGTAATTTCTTAATTGTAACTAATTGCACTTTAATAAATGTTTGATTTCTAAAAGATTATATTATTTCTTCTATTTCCACTGTTTTTGTAGGCCTAATAAATGAGAGTTTAATTTGAACCGGAAAAAACTGACCGAGTTCCGATAAACTATGGTTTTATGTATATATATTCGTAAATTTTCGTAGCAATTCTTGTTGACACACATTATTGAAAGTGACACTAAATTTAGCTGATACCCGTTTCTTAACAAGTTTCTCAATATTTCTAAATAACACTCTCGTTATTTCGTCTACACAATAAAGTACATCTCCTATGGACGACTTGTTTCGAATGATCATCATTCATCATCACAAAGTGAATAAGATCTACGGTGAAATATCTGGTTTATATAATCCAAATAGACGCGCTGAAAAATGCATTTGGGGAAGAATCATGCCTGAAATTCACTATAGAAAAAGCAATAGACAATAAAAATAACTTTCTTGACGTCAGTATTAACGTGTTAAATGACAAAATTCAAACCTCAGTATTCAAGAAAGAATCCAATACAACCACCTACCTAAATGTCCGTAGCGAATGCCCACAGCGCTACAAAGATGGAGCAATTAAAGCCTTAATACACAGAACGTACAAGATTGCATCAATTTGGGAAATATTCAACAGGGATATTAACAGAACGAAACAAGCGTTTGTTAAAAATGGTTATTCGAATGATAACTTTGATCGAATATTGAAACAATACCTTCATGTAAGAAGAGTGGAGCAAACCAATGAAGATAGACCAACTATAGTGCATAAAGTTTATTATAAAAACCAGTATTCAGAGCAACACGAGCATGATGAGAGAATATTAAAAGGCATTATAAGGAATAATATCAGTTGTAAAAACGAGAATGAAAAAGTAACACTGGTCACTTATTATAAAAGCCCACCTGTGAGTAGCCTGTTTATTAAAAATAATAATCAAGACAAAAGTTCACATTTAAAGGAAAGAAATCTAGTGTACGAGTGTACATGTACTAATGGGGACTATGAAACCCAAAAACACTCGTACATTGGTATAACTACCACATCCCTATCAAGAAGGTTGGCTCACCATGCACCTATTGGACGGAGCACCCAAAAATATATGCAAGAAAAGCATAATGTTAAATTAACCTGAGAGATGCTGGTTGCTAATACTAAAATTATTAAAAAAGAAAGTGACCACCATAAACTAAAAATTTGAGGGGCTATATTAATTCAAAAACTGAAGCCACTCCTAAATATTCAGGTCGAAAACAGTAGCCGTATTTTGAAGCTGTTTAGTTCACATCCAGAAACCCTTGCAGGTAGCGGCTTAGGCCGAGAGGCCACTCACCCCACAGGATTAACGCCTACCATTTCTTAAACTTTATGGAAAACAACCCTTTCTACCTTCTCCATGTATATATAAACCAGATATTTCACCTTAGATCTTATTCACGTCCTGATGATGAATGTTGATCATTCGAAACATGTCGACCATAGCAGATGAACTTATTGTGTAGACGAAATAACGAGGGTGTTATTTAGAAAAATTAAGAAACTTGTTAAGAAACAGGTATCAGCTAAATTTGGTGTCACTTTCAATAATTATATACATATATATACATCAATGAACATCAGTTGAGTTTTTGACTCTGACGAAGACTGCAGGTTCGGTTGAAAGATGTTAGTTTTGTTTTTTCATTTTATATTATGGTTTGATGATTGATTGTTATTTCACGTGATTATGTGAAATCGTTATAAATATATATATATATATACTTCGAATAAAATGAATGGTCCGTGTGGACATAAACACTTTAACACAGAGAAAAGAACACAGAAAGACACCACAGAATTCACTTCGATATTTCGACATCCGTCGTCATCGGGAAGAAGTGCGAAGTACTCGCGTTGAGAAGTAAACTGCTACTGGCATCCAGAGTAACTCGTGGAACCACGTTGCTTCTCAACGTTGCGGAGGTTGAGTTACGAGGAGTGTAAATAAAGTAGTGAGACTGATTTTTTTTTTTAAATTTTCTATTCAAATATAATTACTATGTGATATTGTCACCTTCAAAATAGTTCCCTTCGGAAGCCACACAGTGCTGGAGACGGTCCTTCCAATCATTGTAGCATTGCTGGAACTCGGATTCTGGAATGGACTTCAGCTGGTCGGTTACAGCAGTTTGTATGTTTTGTAGTGTCCCGAAATGAGTTCCCTTGAGGTGATTTTTCAATCTTGGGAAGAGGAAAAAGTCACAAGGACTCAAGTCTGGTGAATAAGAAGGCTGAGGACCAACAGGAATGTTTTTACTGGCCAAAAACTCGTTTATTGAGCTGGGTTTTTCGGAACCATTTTCGCACAAATTTTTCTCATCTCCAATTCATTGGTCAAAATGTGATGAATGGAGGTGTGATTCAAATTCAACTGTTCCCCGATCATTCTGACTGTCAAGCGTCGATCTGAACGCACAAGGTTCCGTACTCTGTTGACATTTTCATCGGTGTTTGCACTTGAAGGCCTTCCGCTTCGTGGTTCATCTTCAATCGACTCTCTTCCTTCTGAAAATTCCTTAAACCACCGAAAAACCTGTGCCCTTGTTAAAACACGTTCTCCATAGGCCTCCTGAAGTTTTTCAAAAGTTTCGGTTGCATTATGTCCAAGTCTGAAGCAAAATTTGATTGCACACCGCTGCACAACTTTGAGGTCACTCATTTTTAAAACGCTCAAGAAAAAACCATTTCACGAAAACCAACGCTACTGACTAAACAAATGACTGTGGCGAGTTCAGATTCATACTGGAGGCGCATCACACGTGCACCGGACGCTACTCAAGGCCACGCGTCTTCAGCGTTCCCAGATGGAAAGCGACGTTGCCAGTCTCACTACTTTATTTACACACCTCGTACTCTGCACTTCTTCCCGATGGCGACGGATGTCGAAATATCGAAGTCAGTTCTGTAGTGTCTTTCTGTGTTCTTTTCTCTGTGTTAAAGTATGTATATATATATATATATATATATATATATATATATATATGATTAGTCTTACTTATTTTCTTTAGGACCAAATAGTCCCGAATATTTTCTGTCGACAAGATTCCCTTCTTACTTTGAAAACTTGCGAAAAATTAATTCTTCCTTGCGACACCTTGGGTATTGGACTATTAAAATTTCAGTTTACATGTGAAATATGTATTCTTCAGAAAGAATAAAAAATGGTTATATATCAGTTCTAAATTAGTTAAAATTAGTTCTAAAAAAATAAATTATGGAGTGTTCAATAAACTTAAAAATATGAAAACAATTATTGCCTAAAAAAATATGCTACATAGTCCTTAAAAAGAAAGATACTCTGAGGTTGACGACATTTTGTTTGTGGGATAATAAAAATTATTTATTGTTAGAAAAGAGGGGTAAATAGATTAAACAAAGTAAATAATATAGTATCAGACAAAATCAGTTTGGGTGGAAACTTCAATTTGTTTGATACTTTTATCTATACATATATATATATATATTTATTAGTGTACTTCGGTAGCAGTCCTTCCTTTATACATGATTGGTTATACACGACTGAAAATTGTCGATCGATGATCTTCTTCACCAACTTTTCAAGTTTGCGGAAAATTAATTTTTCGTTGTGAGAACAACGGTTCAAGGAATGAATTCGTCGACAAGAAGAATTCATTCCTTGAACCGTTGTTCTCACAATGAAAAATTAATTTTCCGCAAACTTGAAAAGTTGGAGAAGAAGATCATCGATCGACAATATTCAGTCGTGTATAACCAATCATGTGTATATATATATATATATATATACTAAATAATCACAATAAACACGTGATGAAAACTAATGAACGTATAAGCCACAAGGAAAAAGTAAAAAACACAAAAAATATGCTCTAAGGCCTTTCAATTATATGTCATAAGAGAGCAATTAAATATGGATAACAAAAGAGATAAAACAAAAGCAACCTTTGTTTTTGTAACAATCCTGAAACCTCTCTTGTTATCAATACTTAGTTGCTCTCTGAAGACATATAATTGAAAGGCATTAGAGCATATTTTTTCTGTTTTTTACTTTTTCCTTGTGACATACGTATATATATATATATATATATTCATATTCACTGATAAAACGAAATACGATCCAAATTGGACACAATAAGAGTTCGAGATTAACAAAGAGCAACACACAAAGTAGGGAAACACACTTACAGACTCAAATTTTCGGGTAATCCGCCTTCAGGAGAAAAGAGAATGGGAGACCAAGCACATTGTAGACACAACGTCAAGTAACCAACCCGGCAACCGCCAGTGCTGTCAACCATACCCGGTCTTAAAAGTATAGAATTAGGAGAAGATATAAACAGAAATTTAGATAAGCAGTACCGGTTCGGTAAAACTATAAATAGGTGAAAAATTATGAGCAATATAAGATGAAAATATTTTATCTTATTAAAATATATCTTAAAAATTATGAGCAATATAAGCTATTCTTATATTGCCAGTTGCCAGATAAGATAAGATAAGTTATTGCATATTCTTGCCAGTTGGCAAGAAATGGAATACGAGGCAAAAGGAGACTAAGGGCAGTACGATTCAATAACAATCAAAACAAAACACTTTTATAATAATAAACAAAAATTAGCTAAATTTATTGGCTGATTTAAATAAAAGGAGAGAATTAACATAATACAATTTGATTAAACAAAAAAAAAAAATTAGTTTCTTTTAAAAGTATTTATATTTATTTATACTGAAAACAAAAATATCAACAATACTCTATACTTTTTAATGATTATGAATAATTCGTATATTTTTCGAACTTCTTTGAGCTGACTTTAATATACAGGGTGATTGAAAAGTAACTCGCTATTTTAAAAAAACTATAATTTATTTTTAAAAAATAGTTTCTAGAATTAATGAATATGAGAAGGAAGTATAATGCATGGGCTTTTATTTAAAATTCGATATGGGCGCCTTTTATTGCCACCAGCTTCTCAAGTCGACCAGGAATCAACTGATATCGCAAGAAACTCTTGTGGGATGGAAATCATAACTTATC
The DNA here is from genome assembly GCA_026182355.1 of Hermatobates lingyangjiaoensis. Lineage (NCBI taxonomy): Eukaryota > Metazoa > Arthropoda > Insecta > Hemiptera > Hermatobatidae > Hermatobates > Hermatobates lingyangjiaoensis. The sequence continues at coordinate 6,930 of JAPFBL010001015.1, read as the reverse complement.
GTCTTCGCCCTTTGAGTTCTTCCAAATTTCGATTTAAATAAATCTGAAAGGAAAACAAGAACATAAATTAAATTGCCATAAATTAAGTAATATATACACAAAATTCAGATTTAATATAAATTGTATTTATTTTAAAATAGGGAGTTACTTTTCAATCACTCTGTATAATATTATTATTTTTTTAAATTACAATTTATCATCCCACTATGCTACGTATTGGTTGTGATGTAAAATAAATATTTTCTACTAATTTATATATATTTTAAAAAAAAAAAAGTTGTTTACTATTTTTATATTGATATTTGCAAAAATCAAATACATCTACATCAGCGTTTCCCAAAGTGGGCGGTGGTTTGATATGGGGGGGGGGGGGGCGGTAACGCAAAAATAGGCGGTTGGGGGGCGGTAACGCAATATATGCGGTTTGGGGGGCGGTAACTAAAAAGTAGATAGTTGGTGGCGACAGTGTAGCTAATGTTGCAGCTGGCTGCTACAATACTTACACCCCGTCGTCCCAAACTGTTGGCGGTAACCATCAAAAACCATACAAGTAATAAAAATTAGAAATAAGGATGTCAAAAGATATGCCGCTCTTTTACCTGAGGATTAAGGGGTCAGCCCCGGTCGAAAGTAAAAGAGAGTTTTCGGTCAAAATAAAGGGAATAAAAAGATAAGCTGCTCTTTAACGTATGTCCTATGGATTAAGAGGTCAGCCTTGATCGGAAGTAAATTAGTTTTCGGTCGAGATAAGAAGAATAAAATCATCGTTACCTATATAAATAGTAGACCGCAATCTCAATTCTGTAAAGATAGATTGTGGCTGTAGATTGCATGACAGCTAGACTCTAGCTGTCTAGCAGCTAGAGAAACATTTGAAACCTCGGAAGGTAACTAACTTAAGATTTATTTTTTATTTCTCCAGAAAAGTTAAACCTGAACAGGATAGGTTAGTTCTGATAGGCTTTTTTGGCATATCTTTCCATTTTTATGAAGTAGGGGGCGCCAGCCAGAAAAAGTTTAGGAAACCCTGATCTACATAAAGGAAAAAAGCATTACTTATATGAAGATACATTCTTATTTTGGTTTTTCCATATTGTAGAAACAATTTATATGATCAGTCTTTCAACAATAGTGTATAATTTATCGGCCAGTTATACTTAAACATAGCAGCATTAAAAGAAAAGAAAAATTTAGACAAAATACTTAAAGAAAATATTTTGATCTTGTTATTACATGAGAAGGAAATGTTTAAATGAGTCCTGTATTATAGATTCTTGGCTCTTTTAAGATAATACATTCATATAAATAATTTAACATATGTATTTTATCATTATTCTGTATTATAGGTACCGGAAAAAAATTTTATTCTGATATATCCTGCAAGAAATCTGCAAATTTTTGCAGATTTAACTACCTGTTTTACTGTAAAAGAGCGGCATATCTTTTGAAATCCTTATTTCTAATTTTTATTACTTGTATGATTTTTGATTGTTACCGCCAACAGTTTGGGACGACGGTGTAAGTATTGTAGCAGCCAGCTGCTACATTAGCTATACTGTCACCACCAACCATCTATTTTTTAGTTACCGCCCCCCACATATCAAACCACCGCCCACTTTGGGAAACGCTGATGTAGATGTATTTGATTTTTGCAATTGTGATGGTATTCATGGATGCAAATTTTTGCAGATTTCTTATAAGGTGGTAAAATACCTGTTTTACCACCCTCCCTTGTTAATATCACCACAACTGATGTCCTTCATCACTTATTTAAGTATGGATGACAGGTAGGCTACCTGTTTTACTTGGAATAGCTTTGACATGATTCTTACTGTGTTACGATGTTTCATATAAATTTGCAAAACTGCAAAAAAAATTGAGTTAAAAGTGTTCTACTTGTTAGGAATTTATATCTGTTTTCGTAATCGTTAACCGTACAGCCTTATATAGATGAATCTTGTACAATTAACTAATATAAGAGGAATAATTAGTAATTAAGAATAATTAAAATTAAGTGATATATATACATATAACAGTGATCAAACCACAATAAGAAATGGGAAAACAAGACTAAGATCTTTCAACCGTAACAAGCGGTCTTCGTCAGAGTCAAAAACCCAACTGGGTCTGACGAAGACCGCTTGTTACGGTTGAAAGATCTTAGTCTTGTTTTCCCATTTCTTATTGTGGTTTGATCATTGATTGTTGTTTCACGTGTTTATGTGAAATCTTTTTATACATATAACAGATATCAAATCAACAAACGAAGTAACAATCAATGATGAAACTACAATAGCAAATGGGAAAACCAGACCAAGATGTTTTAACTGTAACAAACGGTCATCGTCAGAGTTTAAAACTCAACTTTTGGGTTATTCGCTCTGAAGAAGACTGCTTGTTACGGTTGAAAGATCTTATTCTTGTTTTCCCATTTCATATTGTTGTTTGATTATTCTTTCATATATATTTATATTAGAAAAGGTTCGTTACAAACCTTGCAAACAAGTTTCTAAAAAAATTTTATCCCAATTTCATCCTTGGTTACGTTTTTTGAGAGTTTTTCTAACGTTATAGAGGCTCTTTTCAGTTCCTCTGGGGGATAAAAAAAATCAACTCGCCCGAACTTTTGTTTCCATAACTACACAACACATATACATATAACTACACATATTTTTATATGATCAAACCACAATAAGAAATGGGAAAACAAGGCTAAGATCTTTCTACCGCAACAAGCGGTCCTCGTCAGAGTCAAAAACCCAACTGAGTCAGTTGGTTTTTGACTCTGACGAGGACGACCGCTTGTTGCGTTTAAATGATCTTAGTCTTGTTTTCCCTTTTTATTATTGTGGTTTGATCATAGATTGTTGTTTCAAGTTTTTATGTGAAATCTTTTTATATATATATATATATATAAATAAAAAGATTTCACATAAACACGTGAAACAACAATCAATGATCATATCTTAAAAGATCAATCAATGATGATATTCTTGTTTTCCCATTTCTTATTGTGGTTTGATCATATATATATATATATATATATATATATAACAGCTCATAAACAAAGAAAGGCAACACACGGGGAAAGAGGCACACTTACAAACTCATATTTTCGGATGATCCCCTTCAGGAGAAAGTAGAATGAGCGAACAAGCACGCCAGAAACCCTTTCTGTTTTCTCCTGAAAACGGATCATCAAAAAAATTTAAATTTGTAAGTGTGTCTCTTGCTCTGTGTGTTGCTTTTCTTCGTTTTTGAGCTGATTTGTGTCCAGTATAGATCTTTTTTTCGAACTTTAAGTATATATATACGTATCTACGATATTTAGATAAGGTATTGTTATCTTGACCACAATTACTAATAAATACTATTTCTTTTTTTTCTCAAACTTTGGTTGGTGTTAGTTTTTAGAATCACCTTTTCAACAACCTTTAGTCTTTAATTTAAGACATCCTCAAGGCTATAAACTAACAAAAGAAAACAATGAAATTTAGTCACATCTACTTTTAAATTCATCATAAAAAATTTAAAAAACATACTTAGCTATCCTTTAATAAGTTTTTATGAATTTTTTACAATCAATGTAAAGTACATTTGACAAATATCCAGTGTTTTTCTTACTTGATAGCCCTGGTGATGTTGAAGGGGTAGAGAAAGATAAATAATACAAAATAATAATTTGTAATTAATAATACAAATTATTAACCTTTACCAAATTCTTAACAAGATGAAATAGTGTTTAGTATGTTTTGTACAATTTATGTTGTAGTATAAACTCTATGTAGGCATTGCATTTTTATTTTTATACCTGAAGAAGAACCCTGTGGTCGAAACACGTTGCTTACACTATTAAATTTTCATTATCTTTAGACCATTACAATTATAAATTTACACATAGATTATTGATTCATTAATAATTTCAAACACACTACTTTGAATTTTATTAACATAAAAATAATCGTTTCAAAGAATTTCACTTTAAAAAAGAAAAGTACACTACAGATCTATACTTTCAGATTATGTTAACGTTCCAGTTTTTTTTGTTACATCGTCTGTTTTAAAAAATTAAGTTCACTTTTATGGTATATGTATTTTATGGTTATCTCTTTTAAGGTTTTTCTAGATAGATGACTCTGTTTGGGGAAATAATATTTCATAATTATTATGCAATTAGATTAAATTTATTAAGAGATAAGAGAAAGTTTTTTGTAATAATTAGTTTGTTCTTCAAGGGGTTAGAGATAGGTGGTCGGTAAAAGCAGCTGGGTTTTGTTTGTAGTACACGGAAGATAGTGCCAGGAGCGGGGAAATTTTAAGACTTCACGCTAATTACTAAAAGGTGAGTCACGAAAGTAGATCTTTTATATATATATCATCTTGAAGTTGAACAAATACCAAATTTCAACAAATGGCATCTTATAACAATAACATTATAATTATAACGATGGCGATGTACAAGCAAAAGCGGGCTGTTAATAGTAAATTTTAGTAAAACTCTAAACTAGGGGATCAAAAATATCACAAATATAAATATAGAAATAAATAATTCTTTATTGATTTAACTTAATGCAGAGACTGCGGTTCACTTAAGAGATACATGTCTGAAAGAACATCTTCTGCTTATTGATACCAACAGGTATATAAATCGAAATTTAACATAAATGCGGATTGACCCATGTTTAGAAGAGATACGAAAGGGAATCCAAGCGCACTGGTTCAGAGACCATTGGGAGACCTAATACTATGTTTCTTTTTCAATATTGAACTATATTTGTCCGTTTTGGAATGTAATTCCAACGAAAAAGTTTTATATATATATATATATATATAAAACTTGGGAGCAGTCCTTTTCCAATTCATGCTATTAAAAACTGGATACCTGTTTCTACTTGGTTTTATTTCGTCGTAGACAAAAGTAGAAATAGAATCCAAGTTTTTAAAGGCATGCATATATATATATATAATATATATATATATATATATACAAACTTAAAATTAACTGTGACATAAAAACTGAAACATAACAAAAGACTCACTTTTCCAAATTTCGACTGCAGGGAAAGTGTGTCTTTGTTATCTTTTAGTCAATGTGTGACAGTTTATATATTTTAAGTATAATCAGCCCTACCGGATCGTTTTTCATTTATCATGGTATATATATAATATATTATTTATAAGTTATTTATATGTTATGTAAATATAATTTCAAATTACACACAGCACGACACAGAAAAAGGAATAAAAAGAACACATACAGAATTCTTAATATATTGAACCGTTGTTCGTCATTAGGAGTCGACTAGAAGAGAAGACGAAGTAAAACAGATCACCACGTCGAAGTAGGAAACCGAGCCTTATATATACATATATATATATATATATATATATATATATATGAAGATTTCACATAAACACGTGAAATAACAATGAATAATTAAACCACAATAAGAAATGGGAAAAAGAGACTAAGATCTTTCACCCGTACAAGCGCTCTTCGTCAGAGTCAAAAACTCAACTAAACACTAGTTTTTGACTCTGACGAAGACCGCTTCTTACGGTTGAAAGATCTTAGTCTTGTTTTCCCATTTCTTAATGTGGTTTAATTATATATATATAGTAAACAGGAAAACGATCCAAAACGACAACAAATGTTTCACGATGAATCACAAAGGAATAACTAAGCAACCAACACACCCTTACTGTCTCTAATTTTGGGTTGAACCGTCATCAGGAGAGTTGAGATAGGGGCCACCAAAAGAACTTGTAAAGTCTCCAACCGGCGCTTCACAAGTGCGCTAGGTGTCTTTATCTCAACTCTCCTCATGACGGTTCAAACGAAAAGTAGTCGAGCCAGTAAGTGTGTTTGTGCCTTAGTTCTGTGTTTGTGATTCATCGTGAAATATATATATATCCTTAAATAACTTGCCAACTTTAAGTCAAGTATGTTTCTTACATACCTTCTCGAGTATTCTTATATTATTACTTCAACTTTCCAGTACCCAAGTTATCTAATGATACACACTTTTAAAAGAAGGTCTCCTTCCAAAATAATATAATACATTTACAGTATACGCTTTTTGTATATATTATAATATACGGTAATATATTATGTATTATACGGCATATATATATATATATATATAATATATATATATTCACTGATAAAACGAAATACGATCCAAACTGGACACAAACGAGTTCGAGATTAACAAAGAGCAACACAACAAAGTAGGGAAACACACTGACAGACTCAAATTTTTGGGTAATCCGTCTTCAGGAGAAAAGAGAATGGGAGACCAACCACGTTGTAGGCTCAACGGCAAGTAACCCGTTGTTACTTGCCGTTGCGCCTACAACGTGCTTGGTTCCCATTTCTTTTCTCCTGAAGACGGATTACCCGAAAATTTGAATCTGTCAGTGTGTTTCCCTACTTTGTGTGTTGCTCTTTGTTAATCTCGAACTCGTGTATATATATATATATTAATATATATATATTGCATTAAATACCTTGCTTATTTTTATTCTAATCCGTTTTTTGCTCAACTTATAGAATTTTCTAATATAATTTTTCCATCTTTTAGGTAAAATGTACACCAATTCACCAAAGATTTTGGTGAATTGGTGAATATTTTACCTAAAAGATAGAAAAATGATATTAGAAAATTATAAAAGTTATGCAAAAAAACGGACTAGATTAAAAATAAGGAAGAAATTAAATAACACATTTATGAATACAGGTCTGCTACAAAAGTTATATCTGTTTACTCTCTAAAGGAGTGTACATCTGTTTCATATTGGAAGGCAGGTATATTATTTTTTTGTTATTTCTTTTAACTAATAAATACAATGTCATCAGAGAGTTATTTATAGTACAATGTAAATATAGTAGTAAATCAAAATTAAATAAAATAAGTAGTAAGAAAATAC